>JAHDVE020003311.1:0-52844 GCA_022606495.2 Halesus radiatus | reverse complement strand
TGCGGTGATCTTCCGGCGAATGTGATGCACGTTTAGCTGCGATGCCTGGAGCATTACGGTGAGATTCAAACGGTCTCACTGGACATTTCTAAGGCCTTTGACCGTGTTTGGCACCGAGGACTTGTCAACAAACTGCCTTCTTACGGACTTCCCGTTTCCTTGTGTACGTGGATTGCCGACTTTTTGAGGGAGAGATCGATTCAGACGGTTGCTGATGGTTTCATCTCTTCCTCGCATTCAATAAATGCCGGCGTCCCACAAGGATCGGTTCTATCTCCGACATTGTTTTTGTTGCACATCAATGACCTCTTGACATGTGCACAAATCCATTGTTACGCGGATGACAGTACAGTCCATGATTGCTTTTTGTTTGACAAGCCCCCAAAGGGCACACAAACTCCAACGGCTCGGAGGGCTTTAAAACAGAGAATGGACAGTTACCTTGAGAGGGTCTCCTCTTGGGGTAAGAATAACCTCGTCGAATTTAATGTTTCAAAGACTCAATCATGTCTGATTACGTCTAAAAGGGATCGAAATGACAATCTAGTCTCCTTTAATGGAAGCAATCTTCCCAACAAGCCCTCCATTGATATGCTTGGTGTAACCTTAAGTGACCAGCTCAGGTATGGGGCTCCATCGAAACCTGAGTAAAGTTAGCCTCTCAGAAGCTGGGCGTATTGTACAGAGCCCGCAGATACTTTAATAGTACACAACTGCTGACCCTGTACAAATCGCAAGTTCGCCTCATTGTAGAATTTGGCAGCCACCTCTGGTCGGGAGTCCCAAAATATCTGAAAAAAAACCTTGACTCTGTGCAGAAACGGCGGTCCGTTTGATAGATTCGCCTATCTTAACAAATGGGTTGCAATCTTTGGAGCACAGACGTCGGGTGGGAATGCCGTCCTTGTTCTACCGGTATTTTAATGGAAGATGCTCCGAGGAACTAGCGTCATTGATCCCTTCGGCACCGGTGCATAGTCGGGAACACGCCAAACGCGCGCCCAACATTTGCACACGGTTGACATTTGTCACATGAGAACGGGTCGCTTCTACGACTCGTTCTTGTGTTCAACAGCTCGGCTGTGGAATGATCTGCCGGCCTCTGTGTTTCCTCCATCCTATAACATGGGTCTCTTCAAGACCCAAGTTCACTCCTTCCTATCCTCTAAAAGATCCTCCACACAGCACCCCCAAAGATGATATAGGCCTTGAGGGAAATTATTTCCTCCTTGGTCTCCTGTGTGGAGTTACTATAAAAAAAAGGGGAATAAACCTCCAGGTCAGGCGGCAGTAACCATACTTACCATCAGCGGGGATATGAGCATACTGGCCACCAGGAAGACGGTGCTGTCCTCCACTAGACCGATGGCCGCCGTGAGCGCCGCCACCATGAGCAGGAAGAAGAAGTCGAAGGTCAAGGCCGCCCCGGCGCGCACCTGCTCCGCCACTTGCGCCACGGTCAGGCGGCAGCGCACCGAGCGGACGAACGTGTTCCAGGCGGAATCCTTTATTCTGAATATTTGACGTAATATTTTATTAGGAGCACAGATTTTCAACAAAATAAACATCATGCGGCAAGATTTTTACAAGATTTTAGGCATGAGAGGCTGAGTAGTTCCTTCTCTGGCATGGATAGAAATGAATTCATTGCCTTATACCGATCTACAAAGTACATAATAAAATAAATATAAAAAAGTGCTCCGTCGTTAGTCTCACACGAATAACAATATAATTTCCCAAGAATACGCTCTGAACGACTTAATAATAATAGATTAATTATAATATATACTTTGTCTACACCACTTTATAAATATACATAAACATCTGCATGTTTCGACAGCAATGCTGTCATCATTGTCATCACTGTCATTACTGTCATCATTGTCATCACTGCCATCACTGTCATCATTGTCATCACTGTCATCACTGTCATCATTATTAATACTGACATCAATGTCATCATTGTCATCACTGTCATCACTGTCATCATTGCTCTTCATCACTGTCATCATTGTCATCACTGTCATCATTGTCATCATTGTCATCACTGTCATCATCATTGTCATCACTGTCATCACTGTCATCATTAAGTCATCACTGCCATCACTGTCATCAATGTCATCACTGTCAATACCAAATTATCACTGTCATCATTGTCAAATACTGTCATCATTGTCATCACTGTCATCACTAGTCACCACTGTCATCATTGTCATCACTGTCATTACTGTCATCATTGTCATCACTGCCATCACTGTCATCATTGTCATCACTGTCATCACTGTCATCATTGTCATCACTGTCATCATTGTCATCACTGTCATCACTGTCATCATTGTCATCACTGTCATCACTGTCATCATTGTCATCACTGTCATCATTGTCATCATTGTCATCACTGTCATCACTGTCATCATTGTCATCACTGTCATCATTGTCATCACTGTCATCACTGTCATCATTGTCATCACTGTCATCATTGTCATCACTGTCATCATTGTCATCACTGTCATCATTGTCATCACTGTCATCACTGTCATCATTGTCATCACTGTCATCACTGTAATCATTGTCATCACTGTCATCACTGTCATCATTGTAATCATTGTCATCACTGTCATCACTGTCATCATTGTCATCATTGTCATCACTGTCATCACTGTCATCATTGTCATCACTGTCATCACTGTCATCACTGTCATCATTGTCATCATTGTCATCACTGTCATCATTGTCATCACTGTCATCATTGTCATCATTGTCATCACTGTCATCATTGTCATCACTGTCATCATTGTCATCACTGTCATCATTGTCATCACTGTCATCAAAAGAATTATATTTCTATCATGTAACTTTGCAAATTTATAAAAATAATATTCTAAACAAAATGCACCATTTAAAAATAATAGAAGTCTTAGACAAAAATCATTTCTTCCAATTCCAAAATGCAAAAAAAAATGGGACAATTTAATTATAAATATCTTGGAGTTAAATTTTTTAATTCATTACCAGAAAAAATTACAAAAAAATAATGATTTATAATTTACACAACACAACTTAAAAAACACACTGAAAATATACACTGAAAAAAATAAACAAAGAACAAAAAAAATATATCATCAGAAATATATGAATAGTAAATAATAACTCATAAGACAGAAGACAAAGATTTGGGAGTGACTGGACTCTAAGCTTCTTTTCGATCTTCACATTCATAACTTCAAAAGCCTCAAAAATACATTCTCAGATCATGTAAAAAATTCAATAACGTTAACAGTGAAAATCCTTTACTTTGCTTTTGTCCGCAGCTCACTAGAATATGCGTCACAAGTATGGAACCCACAATATAAAACATACGTACACGACTTGGAATTTGTTCAAAATCGCTTTCTGCGATACCTAGATTTTTGTATTTACCTTCCCCATATAAATCACCAAAAGTCGGCAACGTTTTTTTTAATACGTTGGAAGATCGAAGAATCTCGGCTGAAGTGCTCTTTCTGCAGAAAATTGTTAGATCCACCGCAGATTGCTCGGAACTCCTACAACGGATCCAACTACGAGTTCCCGATAGACTCACCAGATCGGACCAAATTCTTAGCCTCCCTCGATGCAACACTAATTCTAAGCAAAACTTATTCATTCATCGGGCATCACACATCTTTATCACAGACTACTCACAATTTGACATCTTTAACTCGCACCACACTTCATAAAGTCACACCGGCGATCTATCGAGCCTTTATAACTTCGGATACCTACTCACCTCACACTTCCACCAGTCTAATAACTCTTTTTTTAAATAGATGCGTTATTTTGCTTGTTCTTTTATTAATATAAAGTCACACACATATATTTCAACTAGATTGACCCCTCCCCCACCACCCCCTTCCTTTCCAGGCCCTATAACAAATTACATGTAACTTTTAAATTTATATTTCTTCTTTATTTTGTATGATTATTTTTTTGTATTATTTTACTAGATTCACTCATATATAATACCCAAGTGAAAACCTATTATTCAAATTTATATCACTTATTCATTTTACTTCATTTTTATGTAAACTGTTGGTCCCCCAAATAAACAAATAAATTATTAATCTACATTTCGTTTTTTCTATTTTTGTAATTATTAAAATAAACTATTGGTCATCGAAATGGCAAACACGTTTGTAAGAATGAATACTCACACAGATTTAGAGACGGTCTCTTAGGCGCGTATATATCTGGCGAAGGAGGCTTCGATACAGAGATGTAATTAAGTATATAACTGGCGAAGGAGGCTTCGATACAGAGACAATAATAATAATAATAATAATAATAATAATAATAATAATAATAATAATAACAATAATAACAATAACAACAATAATAATAATAATAATAATAATATTAGTTTAGTTAAGTTTAGCTCATATTAATATACATATACATGAGAGAATATAAAGGAATCCATAAAATAAATTTGAAGAAAAAAAAAGGAAAAAAAATTGTGTTTTTTTTTATTTTTTTTTAAAGTATGTTGCATTTTTTATTTTTTTATTTAATGTACTGTATTGTAGAGTAATAATGAATTACATATGTGATATAAAAGTATAACAGTTTAAAGTATGATATGTATTTTTTAATTTAATGTAGAGTATTAATGAATTACGTATGAGATGTAAAAGTTTAAGTATAAAGTATAGAAGTTAAAAGTATAAAGTTTAAAGTATGACATGCCTTTTATAAATTTACTGTAGGGAAAGAATGAATTACATATGAGATGTAAAATTTGACAGTAAAAGTTTAAAGTATAAAAAACTAAAGTATGATATGCATTTGCTAAATTAGCGTAGATTAATAATGAATTACAATTGAGATGTACAAGTTTAAACTATAAAGTATAAAAGTATAAAAAATAAAAGATTAAAATACGATATGCATTTATTTTTTAAAATTAGTGTAGAGTAAAAATGAATTACATATGAGATGTAACAGTTAAAAGTATAAAGTATAAAAGTTTAAATTGTACAAGATTAAAGTATGACATGCATTTTTTTTTTAAATTTAGTGTATAGTAGTAATGAATTACATATGAAGGTTTTATTAAAATTGTACATATCTATTAATGAGCATATGTTCGCTTTTGACCCTCCCTAAATCTAGAAGCCATACATTGATCAGTTTACGCAGGACGTTTGTACTTTTCATTTTCCATGTATCGGGTATTATGTTGAACAATTTTGGTCCCAAGTATGAAATTGTCTTTGAGCAAGGGATGTCATGGTTTTTGTTGAAACTATTGGATTACTTCTTGAGTGTCTGGTGTCGTGATAGTGATCGATAGACGGGTAGTGGTGACGTTGTTTATGTGTGTGTAATACAATTTTCCTGATATACAGTTGTCTGACATCAAGAACTTGCATTTCTTTGAATAATTCATCACTGGGGTACCTGAAGCGTTTTTTAAGGATGACTCTTATTAGGGATTTCTGCGCTTTTTCCAGGGGATCCAAAATTGTTTTGGCACAACCGCCCCATTATAAGGATGCATATTCAAGTAAAGAATTACACATGGCATAATATATTGATTTTAGATCTTTTACATATAGAATATTTCTAATAGTCATGAAAAGGTGAGTGAGTTTTCTGACTTTTGTGGCAGTTGAGTTGACGTGTTCTTCCCATCTCAGGAATTTATCGATAATGATTCCTAAATATTTTAAACTATCCACGCATTCTAAGTTATTGCAAGTACAAGTATTTATTTCATTGCAAAGGTGAGCAGTAATGTTTAGCACATCTTTCAGTTGTTCCGCTTGCGTTGCACTGTAACGTATGAATTTGGTTTTATCCGTATTGAGAGTAAGGAGGTTATTGTCTAACCATTGCATAACCTTGTTTATACCAATTTCTGCTTTACTATGAACTTCGTTCCAGCTTTTGCCTTCATAAATCAATACTGTATCATCAGCAAAGGTGATGATGTTATCGGCAAGGTTACTGTTACATAGCTTGTTGATGTATATATTGAACAAAATAGGCCCTAAAATACTTCCTTGTGGTACACCAAATACGATATTGGCTGGATCGCTTAGAGTATCATTGATATTAACTCTTTGGCTTCTGTTTTCTAAGTAACTACCCAGCCATTTAAATAGTTGTCCCTGTATACCGATTAGCTGTAATTTTTTCAAAAGAATTTTATGCGAGATGGTGTCAAAAGCTTTAGCTAAATCCAGGAAGATCGCGATGCATTTAATTCCTCCATCGATATTATTGGAGATGATTTTCGTCAGTTTAGAGATAGCATTTTCAGTACCTAATCCTGGTCGGAAGCCATATTGTCTCTTGGAAAGTATGTTATTATGTTCAAGGAAAAGGGTGAGACGGTTCTTAACAATTTTTTCAATGATTTTTGATACGAGTTTAGCAGAGATATTGGCCGGTAATTTTGAATCTGCGACTTATCTCCGTTTTTGTGAATCAATGTAATAATTGAGTGTTTTAAATGATCAGGGAATATGCGCGATTGGAAGCTTAGATTAGAAATGAACGCAATCGGAGGTGCTATGAATGATTTTATTACTTTAAGCAGATTTGTTGAGACTTTATCTGGTCCACAAGCATACAATGTCTTTAAGTCGTCTATTATTTTTAAGATTTCGTTTGTTGTTGTTTGGATATTTTCTATTTTACGCTCGAGATTAGAGGTGATTAAGTTGACGAGTTCGGTTTAACTTTTATTACATTTTAAAAATTTTTTTTTGCAAGTGTGGCTCCCACTGATGTGTAATACTCATTAGCAAAATTTGCCATATTTTTGGGATTGGAAGAGTATATGTTAGTGATGTTCAATGTTTTAATTTCGGAAGACTTACTGTTTTTAGTTTTACTAATATCACGAAATGCTTCCCACAAACGTTTTGCAGAGTATATATTTTCGTAAATGAACTTTTTACAATAATTTTCCTTCGTAGATTTAATTAATTTTTTACATAAATTCCTGTATTTTTTGTAATGAGCTTGTACTAAAATATTATCTGGATACCTTTTCGCCTTTTCATGAAGTAGGTTTTTTCTTTGGATAGATTTAACGAGACCAGGAGAGATCCAGGGCGTGAGTTTAAACTGGCTGTTTGATATGAGTTTCTTACCAGTATGTTTAGATATATGGTATATGAATGTAGGCAGAGTGCTGTAGTATAGTGATCCGATTTTTTTAATGAAATTCCTTTGACTGTACATTAGCCATGTGTTGAAATTTTTACATAACCATTTAAGGTTGTTTTGCGTTATATGTTGAGAGGTTTCTATTAGGAAAATGTTGAATATGAGAGGTGTGAGATAGGATTCGTTTTTTTTGGCAAAAGTGGATTTAATATTGGGTACTTGAAAATGATTGTGAGATTTACCTATTGTGTTTTGTGAGTGAGATATGTTGGAAGGTGACGATTTGATGCAGTTGTTATAGATAATTTTTTAAATAAATAATTTTCTTATATCAAGAATGATATTTGTAATTAATAGGTTTTCTGTATGATGTCGAAATGGTAAATTCAATATGATTCTAATTATTGTTTTGTGAGATGTGTTCAGCGCCTTAATATATGTGTCGTCAGCTCCACCCCATGCTGGTATACCATAAGTTAAAATGCTTTGACAAAGGGCAAAGTAAACATTTTTTAATCGTTTTAGTGACATGATGTTTCTTCTTGTTTTAAAAATATTAGATAGTTTCCGGATTCTCTTTACAAGTAGGTTAATATGGAGTTCCCATTTTAGTTTGCAGTCTACTGTTAACCCTTGAAACTTAATATTATCCGTGTGTTCAGTTTGAGGTTTTAGAAGTAATACATGGGTGTAGGTGTAAATGCGGAAAGGTTTTTGGTTGTCCAACATTGGTTTTACTGAAAGATAAGTACTTAGTTTTGGAGGTGTTTAAGGTAAGTAGATTCATGTCGAGCCATTTTTTTATTACCTTCATACCAATTTCTATTCGTATTTTTAAGGACCTTTTCCCAAGTTTGCGCTTTGAATATAATTACTGTATCATCTGCGTAACTGATCACATTATATAAGAGAGATGGGATTTTAATTTCAGTGAGTCCATTAATATAAATGAGAAATAGATTGGGACCCAAAATGCCACCTTGCGGGAGTCCATAGTTTATTTTTGCCGTGTCACTGAAACATTTTTTTAATTCCACTATTTGTTCCCTATTTTTAAAGTAGCTAATAAACTATTTGAGCGCTGGTCCATTGATACCAATATTTTAAAGTTTTTCGTGAGAGATAGTGGAAAAGGCCTTAGCTAAATCTAGAAATACTCCAATTACTTTAAATCCATCATCTAATTTTTTAACAACATATTTAGTTAATTCCGATATAGCTTGTTCTGTGCCCATTTTTGCTCAAAAACCGAATTGGCGGCTTGAAAGTAATTTATGTTTTTCAAGGTAGGATAATAGTCTTTTTTTCATTGCCTTTTCCAGGAGTTTTGATAATGAGTTTAATAGAGAGATAGGTCTGTAGTTGGAAATTAGGGTTTTGTGTCCGGATTTGTGAATTGGTGTAATACTGGCAATTTTCAGTTTATCGGTGACAATCCCTAGAAACTTAGATTGAATATGTGTAGAAGAAGTATAACAATATGTTCTCGCAGATTTATCAGCAATTGGTTAGAAATGTTGTCTGGGCCCGGAGCGCAAAATGGTTTGAGTGATAGAATAAGCTCTGTTATCTCTGCTTTATTTATAATTATTGTAATCAAATAAGGAATATGTAACTTACTCCTGCTGTTCCCCAGCCTTGCTCGCACCGGAGTCCGCCACCACCCCCGAGTCTCCCATCGCGCTCCCGCCGTAGTGCAACGCGCACGGTAGCACGCTCAGCGAGCTGCCGGCACGCGCACCCACACCGCACGCGCGTAACGCCAGCAGCGCGCGCTCGCAACGCTCGCCGCCGTGCACGCCGAAGGCCAGTTGCGCGTGGGTGCCCAGCGCGTCCGCAGACCACGCGGTGTTGGGGACTCCGAGGGTAGCCAATGTCTGTTCGACCATCTGAAATTATTTCAGACAAAATATGACCAATATATTATATGACATATAATATGTTAGGTTGTTTGAGGCAGGGGAGTACAGTCCGTATAAGAACATAAGCACTGACTACCCTACCATACTCGCATAAAAAATCAAATAATATCTACACTTTCAAAAACACGCACGAAGTAGGCGCCGCGCGCGCCGCACCAGACGCCCTACTATAAGGTGTCAAAGGCAGGAACATGTGTAGGCGATGCTCATCTAAGGGACGACTCGTTTGTGTTAGAGTCTGATTATGTGCAGGCAACGATATATTTAAAACGAACCTCTCAAAATTAATGATACACTTAAAAAAATTACATTCAATCAACAATGTATCATCGAAAATTTTATTTATTATTGAATTTTTTCATCATTTTTACTTCCATTTTTTAATTGAATTAATTCTCAATAGTTTCGTTTAAATAAAAGTATTTATCCATCATCTTTCCTTGCTTTTCGAAACTGAGTAGTTTTAATTGAATAAAATGACAATCTCTTATTATTAGTTTTGATACTCATATCCATGTCTAAACTTAAACCTTTCCATAATAACACTGTTCGCAGCAGTAAGTAGAATAGCCTTAATAACTCCTTTGCATTATATTACTCGTATTTATGCAATTATTTCCGACATCATGTTTCTGTTCAAAATTGTGATTGGTATTATAGGCAGCACTGCTTTAATTAACCTCATTAAATTTCATATAAATACGAAATCCTATTTAAATGTAACAACACCAGGACTGAGCATTACAAACACTCGCTTGTACCTAGATTACATATAGCGCATGTAGCGGATCTATTTAACTGCATGGAAGGTAAGTACAAGAAGGCTATACTATCATATTTTTTTCCATCAATATTAATATAACTTAACTTTACTATATTTTTTGTAAATATAATAATGTAAAGACTGTTTATATCGCCTACAAATAAAAAAAATAAACACGTATATGGGACATACGATTTTACGAGTTGTAACCCAAAATATGTAGCTTTTTTACAACGAATTGTGGCCGATGACGTCATCGTATATTTTCTCTGTCTGGCACCGAAAAAGAGATGCTTAATTTCCTAATTAAGTGTAAAAATATATTTTTTCCAGACTTGTGAAATTCCTACAAGCGTAGTTTCTAAGTTAAATAAATATTCAAATTTGCTAAGTGAGGCATTATTAAATTCATATTTCTAAAAAAAAATATCTTAATATCCGCCACCACGTCAGTTCAAAGCCAAATAGTTTCGGAAGTTTTTTAAAAATCTCCAATAGAATCGTTCAACTATTCTAAAACATTCTATTATAATACGAGCCCGAAAAATGATTAAATAATGTCACTTATTTTCATTCATAAAATGATTAGTAGATATAATTTCGTCAAATATTGCATATAACGTCAAATATTGTATTTGACGGCCTCCATGGTCGAGGGGTAAGGCTCTCGACTACGAATCCGAAGGTCGCGGGTTCAAATCCCGGCGTGCGCAAGTAATTTTTATTTAATTAATTTGTGATGTTTCACAATTAATTCATTTAAAAATAATATATAGTATATTTGCGCACGTTCCAGAGTGGAAGATACTCTCAGTATCGCCCTGGTGAAAGACCACCATTCAGAACTGAAACGTTGCTTGAAATGGCTTTTAGCCGTGTTTGGTGACCAGATCGGAATAGCCAGGTATTTCCCCTTTTCCCCACCTTCCTCTTCCCCTTCTCCTTCGCCAGCCGAATACCTTCAGCCTCACAACATTCCCCAATTGGGAATGCCATAGTCTCACTAACTCCATACGGTTGAAAGCAGTTTGGGACTCTTGTGCGGTAGTCATATAAAAATAAAAAAAATGTTTCGAAAGCGATGCCTTCTTCATCAGGAATATATAGAATATAAAAAAATAATAATCTAAAGTATAAACAAATGATAAAAATTGAACACAATTATTAATAATTATAATACGTCTATTCTTACATTTCATATTCTGATATTCATATTCCGGGGTGTATTTCCTGTGTAGAACGAAGGACAGTCATTGCAACACAGTTTGTAAATGCCCGAGTGGCTGAATTCATGGTCCCTAGCTTTAGTGTTTCTTTTAGGAATTTACCTATTGCTCAGTGTGGAGCGCGGGTTTAATGTGGGCAGATTAAAGGGGATTATTCTTCCCCTTTAATCTGCCTTAGACTTTATATCAATTTTTAAAAGTGTGTCGATTCTATATTATATATGTTTGTATGTTTGTATGTATGTGTAATGATTTCTTCGGTCATCAAATTAAAAATGTCGCAGAAACCAAAGGCAATTTGATGACCAAAATATACTTTGGTGAAATCTAAAACAGGTGCTTTTAATTTTATGGGTACCACTTTGTATTGGTCACTGGTCACTGGCCACTGGCGTTCATTTGATGAGTATGTAAAATTAGCGACTCGGTCACAATAGCCAGGTTTCCGACCATGAAAGGAGTGCGCAACAAGTGTGTATGGTGTACCTGAGGTGTGTGTGTGTATGCTTGCTTCGTATGGTAGTCATGGGTATTGTTTCGGCGTCACGTGTCGGCAGAGGCAGTTAGTTCCGTGTGGGCTGTCGGCTGCCATTAAATCTCGATCATTTATTTGGAGAACTATGTCCATACATAGATTTTGTAGTCAGTACCTGTATTAGAATAGTTAGATGTATTTAATTTGGTCAGTACCTGTATTAGAATAGTTAGATGTATTTTATTTAGTCAATACCTGTTTTAGAATAGTTAGATGTATTTTATTTAGTCAGTACCTGTATTACAATAGTTAGATGTATTTTATTTAGTCACTGGTATCAATTCTAATCAATATTTAATCCGAATATTACATACATAATATGGTCAGTATTTACATTCAATTGTACATTACATACATAATATGGTCAGTATTTATATCCAATTACATATTACATACATAATATGGTCAGTATTTATATCCAATTAAATATTACATACATAATGTGGTCAGTATTTATATCCAATTACATATTACCTACATAAGATGGTCAGTATTTATATCCAATTGTATATTACATACATAATATGGTCAGAATTTATTTCCAATTACATATTATGTACATACATGCACCGGTGAGAATTTTTATTAAATTGTCGGAAAATTGTTTAATTCTAAATAGGCTTTACTATTCGAATATTCGTCCGGACTGGTTTCACCCTATCACAGGCGTTTTCAGACTGGTAATTTTAAAACCAATCTATGGTGGTAAATAGCATCTACTCGTATGTCAGGAGCGAGTCCCATTGCTTAAAAATATTGTACATTTATGTATTTTATTGCTGACGGAAGGGCTTCACAATTAACAACTCGGGTTGGTTATTTTATTACCTTTGAATATCTCTACTTTGTGTATTCTTAGGTAATGTTAGGTCGGTTCCAAATTAATTAGGTTAGGTTAGATTATGTTTTCGGGCTAGTGTAGAATTTCCTACTTTGAATGACTTTATATGACTTCTAAAAGTGTACCGATTCATACGTGTGTTGAATAATCCACCTTTAAGTCGTTAGCCCAGCTCTGTTTCTCTTCTGCAGCCGCTGACGATATCGGAACTCAACGGAAACCTTTTGTCCGGAGCCAGTGGAAATATAATAGGTATCTCCATTTGGGTAATGTTGTGGGAAGTGAAGTACCTAACTGGCTATACAGATCTTGTCAATAAACATAGCTAAGTACATCCATTTCAGGCAACGTTTCGTTCTGATCGTTGATCGTACGACCACTGTGACAGCGAGAGTAACTTCCACATTGAAACAACACCTATCTATCACGATACGCCCTGAAGAGTGGTGGCGAACTCAGTGGCAGACCTCGGAAGTGAAAAACAAGCACCTTGTTGTAGCCCCTACTATTAAATTCCCAGAGTTCTCTCTCCCGCGGAAGACGTAGACCTCATTGAACTGCACCCGGCACTACGGCACAACTCTGCCGAACCAAGTGACTCCCGATGCCGCCGACTGGCTGAATACTTCAGCACCCACTAGGACCTCCACCAACTCTCCTCCACCAACTCTCCTCCACCAACTCTACGAAGAAGAAGAAGAATTGAAACAACAAACACAATTTAAAATCCGTATAAAGAGTTCGTGGCCCCGGAGTCCAGACCCAAGGAGCTTATCCCAAAAAATTCCACAGATTTTATGAAACTCTTATACTCCATACCTTTTCCATAGAAATATCATCACCGCCTTGGTCCGCATCCACATCTACCTTCTGCCTCCTCGGGGGAGTGAAGCCGCCCTCCTGATGTGGATCCTGCTTCAGTCCCGCGATATACTCCTTCAGCGACCTGCAAGCCTTCTTCGCCAGCCGCGAGGACACCGCCTCACTCTCCTTCCCCACCCCGTTCCCACTGTTATTGTACTCCTGACTCAACAGTAAAAACTTCCCATCCGCGCCCACAGCATCCCTGATCATCGCATCGCCATTTTCTTTGATTTTATTTCCTGCCAATCCGAACTTCTCAGCCAAATATTTCAAATCGGTATCACGTTTCAGTTCAGTATTTACATTGTTGAGATCCGATTTGCTTTGACATATCTCGGATTCTACTCCGAATGAGACACTTTCTTCTTCGCGAGAAGACGAGCAAGTCTTCACATTCTTCAGCTGATTTTCGTAAGTTGCGCGTGGAACAGTTACGACAAAGAGAAAAGCTTTCGTCATTTTAACACAATCACGACCAAGACACGCGCAATTTTAAATGTATAAACTTTTTTAATGATCATGAAAACAATATTATATTAATTAATTAAAAATGATTATTCTGTATTATTTCTTTCGCTTTACCGACGAACCGATCAACTGGCGATAGGTAGCGGTAGCAGCTAGCAGTGGTGGCATTCGGCGGACGGTCCCAACAAACTGAGACAAGCGGAAGATGGTATCGAATGAAGTATGCGATTGTTAAATGATTAGTTGTTACATCAAACAATGATAATTATTGTTACGTGCCGCTTGCGCTGGCTACCCAACACACTATCGGCCTAATGGGAGGTGATATTAAAGGCAGGGCCGGTCGAGACATTCCTATTATTCCACTCAATACAGCGCACAGGGCGCAGGTGTTTAGGAGGCGATAAACCTTGTATATCTTCACTGTGGATAATATGGAATTGATGTTTATTTTAGATGTTTTAATTACTTCCCACTATATCAAAAAATGTAATTTTCATGTTTTTATACCGATTCATGCTACATTTTTGTTAACCTCGTTGTAATAAGTCACATTATTTATTAAAGACGGCCCTGTATTATTTCTATTAGTTGTTAAATGTATGAACTGTTGATAAAATAAAACAAAACTTGTAAGTTTGTCCCAGAGATGAGTATTTTTTGACAATGAAATATAAAATCACGTACTCCATTATTGAGTGTCCTGATCTAACTGATATTTTTTATTATACCTACTAGAACTACTAGACAGTACGTCCGATTTCACACTGAAGTTACAAGAACAAATTATCAAATGTTCCCTAACATAAATAGTGTACCAGACATGATGGCACACAGACGAACTGTAGTGGGGAGCTGATGCCCTGATTCCCATCTGCGGAGAGGGCTGGGAGAGGAGAAAGCACAACATGTGTCGATCCCTTGCAAAGGGGGAAAAGACACTGACGACAAGACCGCATTAACGACTTTTGTACTTTGCAATGTAATTCTGCACAAAAACCCAGTTCATGCATAATTATGAGTATATATATAACTAAGGGCCGTGTCTGTGTGACGATGCTTGGTCTGTATCCAGTGATCCAGTACTATAGGGGTCCAGGGTAAGCGGTGGTCAGAAATAAATAGGACGAATAGAGCAGAAGTCGTAGCGGGCAGATCAGTCGAGAGAGCGAAGCATCTTGTCAAGCGGGCGGTTGCTGGCTAACTGAGAAAATCTGGTTTTCGCAGACTACTTAAGGTGGCGGACGAGACTTACAGATTCGGAACTCGCAGAGCTACCGCGCTCTGCGCATATCCGACAAGCACCCTCCCTCGCACACCGCCATATCACTCTGACGTTTTATTCAAGTCAGTCATAATCTAAGCGGTCGATGAGAACATGTTTCTCACAGATCATGCAGTTCACATTCACAAAGGGTTTGCGGACAGCGAAATAATATTTATTACGACCCGACTCCATTGCAAATTAGACATGCTCTATGCAAGTGGAATATAACAAATATGTTTATCAAATGGCCGCTTCAAAACATTGCGGTAAATACGAACACGTCCGACACAAATGGACTCTTAGTCCATGGTAATAAGTATTGCAAAGTAATTGACAACGTTAATATGTCACTAGGTAAAATCAATGTATTGAAGTACATTATGTTAAATATGTGAAGGACTATAGCAACAATTTTTTTCTTCCTTTTGGCTTTTAAGTTCTTATCTATATGCTTTTTGTTTTGTTATTTGCTATATAATCACAATAAACAATGGTTTGTGTATATGTACTGCTATATTAGTTTTTTTTTATATTTGTACACGATCATTGGCCGTAAATGAAGAATGTTTTTTTCTTCACATAAATAATATTTTATTATATGTATATTTCTAAGAACGGGATGGAATAATACATAAAACAACTTTCATAATTTGTCGCTGTGCCTTACCGAAAATGGCACAATATTTAGATGCTTTCTGTGAAGGGCTTTAGTGAATTTTTGACATTTTTTTGACAAAAGATTTGACGGTTCCCATTTTCAGGTCTGTTAAGTAACAATTTAACCATAAAGGTAGGAACGTTAACATTTTAAATATCAAACTCATTTTAATTTAGAGTTCAATTGTCCATTTGCTCTTTTTTCTCATTTTTGTTTTACAACTATTGCTTTCGACTTCGCACAAAGCATCTAAGAATTAAATAATTATTTTTAAATTTATTGACTTACATATTTTAAATTTTGAATATTATTGAATTAGTAGATGTATCGTTATTCACGTACCATGTCTTTCAGAAGGGCGAATTACAAATAATATTTTTAAAAAATTACAATGGCGCAATCAATAATAATATTTAAGTATGATATGTTCACATTCTAACTACTTCTAATCTGTAATAAAACAACGTGTAAAAAGTTTAATTGATACATATAACTAAAATATAGTTTTTTTTGTAGAAATTGCCATCATAAACCTACCATTATGTAATAAAACTATGTGTACATAAAGAGTCTGTTCTTAAACCATATTTCTTCAAAATACGTATCACCCGGTTAATTTGAAAATCCTAAATAAACGAGGAGCGCCAAAAGTACTAGTGCCGGTCCTGGCTTTACAGACGTGTATTATTTTATACGGATATGTTTTATTAAGACCCATCCATATAAAAGTTTTTTTAAAGATTATTAGTTTCTATGTAAAGATTGTACAATACATGTATATGAATTATTTATAATTTATTTATCATTAGCGGAATCTGTTACAAGGTATGGAATTACAGCCTGGGGACTTTCCCGTAAAACAAACATCAATCATGTTCAATCAGTACAAAATTCACTGGTTAAATTATTAGCTCATAAAAGTTTATACGAACAAAGGCATAATATTCCATACTTTTATCAGTCTCAAAATCCTTTCAGTTAGATCCATTCTGTGGTACAAAATTATATTTCAGCACATTAATAACTCTATATTTAATACAAATAGTCTAGATCACAATTACAATACTCGTCTCAATCTTAATAAAGGATTAATGGTTCCTAAGCATACAAACAAAAATGGACAAAGAATTTTAGAACACATGATTCCTAGTTGTATAAATATGTTACCCGCTGAAATAAAAAAAAACCGTATTAAAACTAAACCATTAATAAACACATTGAAAACTTGGCTAGCTGAAAGAAGCTATTTGTATTAGAAATAAGGAAATATTATTTTATTTATGATTTATTGCTTTCGATTATGTTTTTATTTTATTCATTTTTTAAATATATTTTTGCAGAAATATTTTAGAATAATATTCTGTTTATTTTTTATATATTGTTTTTTTAATGTTTTTATTCTACATATTTTGTAACCTTATCTGTAAATTCATGTTTTAAATAACAAGCTCCCGTTAGATAAACTACAAAAAGTAGTTTATCCGCACTTTTTGAATTGTATTTTTTTCTGTTGTAAAATTAAATAAAAAAGTAATAAATTATAAGTATGAAGTATATCATATGGAGAGTATTTAAGTATCATAAACACATATAAAGTGACGGTGTTCACAGTCCTCCTCACCGGGGTTTCTGTTCTGGGGCGGCCTATATATACATGTTTTATTACGACCCGTCCATATAAATGCGCTCTAGAATCTTCGCTTGTGTAGTGGACCCCTATAGGACTGGATCATTGGATCCAGACCAAGCATCGTCACACAGACACGGCCCTTAGCTCTACTCATAATTATGCATCAACTGGGTTTTTGAGCAGAATTACATTGCAAAGTTCAAAAGTCGTTAATGCGGTCTTGTCGTCAGTGTCTTTTCCCCCTTTGCAAGAGATCAAAAAATAGACGGACGTGGTACAGATCTACAAGGTTATGTGTGTCAAAAGCGAAACTAAGGAATGAACGAATTATTTTTAAAATATATAATTTACAAACGTGACGCCCCGACTTCATATATAAGTATACCGATCTGTGCCTAACAAAATTCGTAGTTTTAGCTGCTATATTGAATTTCTAGATATTAACACCGATTTGGTTCGAAAATGGCGTAAGTCATGTTAGGGGGGTGCTGAACTCAAATTGAATGTCAAAATACGTAATTTCGATGATATTTTTTTTTTCAGTTCTCTGCCGATTTCGTGCAAAGTCGGAATTAGAGTGTTTAGGGGTGAACTAAACTCGAATCTAACATCAAAATGTATGATTTCTGCCGCCAATTTGAATTTCTCCAGTTCTCTACCGATTTCGTTGAAAATCGAAATTTGGGGGTTCGAAGGTGCATTGAACTCGAATCTAATGTCAAAACGTATAATAAATGCTAGGAATGATCAAAAAGAAAAAAATGCGTTATTTAGAACAGCTATTTCTCGGATGCTGTTAGGTTCCTAGAGATCAATTTGGTTTTAAATTCTTGAATATATTAATTCACTTTGATCGTGGTCCTTCACGATCAAAATTGAAAAAAAACTATAATAATAACGTAGATTTTTTTTCATTATTTAAAACAGCTATATTTCGGAAGATATTAGATCCTCAGACACCAATTTGGTTTCAAATTATAGCACGTTTAGTCTATTTTCAAAAAGTAAAAAATTAATATTTGCCGAAAAATTACTCCTTCGCTGTTAAAATGAACAAAACTCTAAGAAGAATAGCAGAAAATGACAACATAGATTTTTTTTCGTGATTTAGAACAACTGTATCTCGGACGATATTAACAAATACGTAAATAGTAACAAAACAAATCTTTTCTAAATGGGAGGCACTTTGAATGGGTACTGATAATAATTAATATATTATATATAAATTGAAAAAAACATATTCTCATCAGTTACCCTATCCTATTACCAACAGATTGACTTGCTTTACTTTGCAGTAAGCGGCAAAATAAATACGTCCATTTCCGACTGCTAAGTTAAGTCTGTCAAGCTTCTATTAATTTATTTTTATACAGCGAATAACCAAAAGAATATAGAGCAAATGTTTTTGTTACGTATTCCATCAATATGCCGAACATTTTTTTCCAATCCGGCGTGGTCTACGTTATCTCCATTTCCCCAATCCTGCTGCCGGCTCGCGGTGGTCTGTGTTTTGAGTTTGCCGACTAAAATTCCTTACGGCGGTGAATACGCGGTCTTATACTGGACCCTTAAGGAATTAAAGAAGAAGAACCGACTGGTATTCTTAATACAACATCATAGAAATTACTGGAAATACCCTACCCAAACCTCGAAATTTAAATATAGAAGTCGCTGAAACCCCCTTATTCAAAACCCAGTTCGCCTGAGCACAGGATCTCCTAGTGAGGAGATTTATGAAAAAAAAATTATAATATATATATGTGTGTACCTTACCATAAAATGTCAAAATTATGTAGAAATTAATTAAATATATACATACTCGTATATATTTATCTTAAAATAATGTATGAAATAAAATACTTACCCTTTATTTCTATTATTTATTGCGTCGCACTGCAGAACGGAGTGCCATACATACCATATTTTGTTACGTGAAAAAAATGATGCAAATAGGGTGTAATAACTGCGCGGCCTCGGTGTCCGAGCCAAGGGAAGATCGGAAAGGGGGATGAAGGAAAAAGAGGGTCGTCATCATACGCACCAAACGCTGAACAGAAAATCAATTTTCACCAGAGCGATACTGAGAGTTTGTGCCACTCTAAATATGCTATCTAATGTAAAAAACACATAATTTCACGCATGCCCGAGCGAGGACACCAGTAGCATGATACACGCGTCCTACCACTGAGAGCTCTATTTTACTCATTGGATTACATGCGTCGTTTGTGAGGAAGAGGGAGAGGTGACAACTGATCTATGGATTAGAGTACGCGTATTGTACGTGTCACGACCGCTACGAGTTCGTTGACACCGATCCATAGAATTATGGCTACAGTTGCATAAGTGGAGAAGGGATAGGCGGAGGGGGAGGGTGTTGAATCCACCCTACTTGTTCAGTATTTGGTGCAGTACACATTTCACCCCAATATCAGCGGGGTCAGGGCCGGATAACGATTCATACGAAACTCGACCTACTTTTAGTAGTGATTCTCCAACTATTGCGATTAAAATTAAGAAAATGTTTGCAAATTCAACATAAAGATATTAAGATTTTTCAAAAACATCGTATTTTCCAATTAATTAATTATTAAGATAATATCAAGCCAAACCCTGAACAAGGTTTAGATCAGAGATTCCCAACTTGGGCGATATCACCCACCGAGGGGCATTGTAGGGATCGAAGGGAGCGGTGGTGGGCCCAAGGGCAAATGGAAGGCGGTGAAGGGCTACAAGGAAGCGGTGAAGGACTAAAATGAGGGGCGAGTGCAAATTATTTTTATAATAATTTTTCCTTATGATTTCAAATTTGTCGTAGGTACAGCTTTGCAAGCATCGTACAATAATGGAACCTGTTTAACTATTCCACTGATTTATAGATGAATTATTATCTCTCAGTCACGGTGTATATATGTAGATGTCATCGCATTAATAATAATAATAATGTTTTATTACCTTCTTTGTTTTATAACAAAATAATGATATCCTGACTGGGATTTCCCGTGCTGAGGATTTCATTTACAAAATATGATTATTGAATTTTTTTATCGTAAGGTGAGGTGTTTTAAGTGCAGTTGAGTGATTTCGGTGTTAGTCTGTATTTGGTGTTAATATGTTTTCTATTTTAGATCTCCCTATAAAACGTATCCGGTGTTTTATTTGATTTTTAAATGTATTACTGTTGTGATTTTTGAAGGAGAGTGAGAATTTGTTGTAGAGTTTAGTACCATAGTATAAGAAGTTTTTTTGTCCAAGTGTTGTGTTTGTGGTTCCTTGTATGTGTTTTGACTTTGAGATCTAGTGTTTCTGATATGTGTGATTGTTGTTCTTTCTTGTTTTTTTTTGTATTTATGAATGTAAAGTAGTATTGTTTTAGAGTGTAATTTAATGTTAAGTTTGTTATATATTTCGTCAGTTCTTACAGGGGTTTTAAGTATAATTTTCTTGATGGCTATTGTCGGGTGAAAATAAACGCGGGCGGTGAATCAAATACGGGGTTGAGAACCTCTGGTTTTGATGGAGTGCTTGATTGGTCATGTCAGTAGAAAATATTACTAAAAGTTTTTTTGAGCGAAGACTGACAAACAATATTAAGACTTGCATCAACAAATCCAAGGTCTTGACTTGAGTTGACTAGCCTTGACATTCTGGACAATGGTGAATAGTATCCATAGTTAGTTCAGATTGTTAATTGTAGAAAAGCAATGCATTGTTTCTCAGTCTACGGAAAGGGATGTCGAACTGGATGAGTTGCAACAAAGAAGGTGAGTCAATTTATATTCTGATTTGTAACAATATTCAATTTCAGTTACAACGCCCATAAATCGGCTTTTATTGGAATATAATATACAGTATTAATTGTTTCTGTGTTAAATTCGTACAACTCCATTTAATTTTTTTTTAAATTATGTACACCAAGTTTATCAAAGTTATTTTGAAGTTGTGCAAGTAGTACCGTTTTTATTATTGTGACAGCTGTTTCGGCGTTCAATGCCATTTTCAAACTGCATAACTAAATAATAACATTATTAAATTTTATTTTCATAAAAAAAAAAAAATTAAATATATAAAAAATAAAAATTATAATAATTGACCAGATCTGAATGCCAAGTACCTCCTGACCTTCTTTCACTCACCTCCTTCCCCTCCCCATCCCTTCAGTATAATAACAAACCCCTTTTGGGGATAAAAGTAATAATAACAATGGATTAATTATATAGCGTCGTTTTCGTGGGAAAATCACCTCAAGGGCACTCTATAACTTAATCTATCGAACCTACAAAACTTATCACTTCGACTTACAGCTGCTAACATATTTTAGTAATGGCTTACAGCTAAGATTTGTAACTAGTGACTTAGGTAAAACTAAGATTTGTAACTAGTGACTTAGGTACAACTAAGATTTATAACTAGTGACTTAGGTACAACTAAGTTTTCTAACTAGCAACTTAAGTACAAGACATAGGTACAATTAAGATTTATAACTAGTGACTTAGGTACAACTAAAACTAGTGACATAAGTACAAGACTTAGGTACAACTAAAACTAGTGACATAAGTACAAGACTTAGGTACAACTAAAACTAGTGACATAAGTACAAGACTTAGGTACAACTAAGATTTATAACTAGTGACTTAGGTACAACTAAGATTTATAACTAATAATAATAATAATAATCGGATGATTTTTATAGCGCCGTTTTTGTGAAAAATCACCTCAAGGGCGCTGTACAAATCTTACTTCCTATTCTTACATTATTCCTATATTACATCTATTACATTTTTTTTTTTTTGGACAGGCTATCATTACACATTATTTATAGACCACTAAATACGGCTTGATCTAAGTTTTCATACATGTTAAATTGAGAGAAAAAAAAATGCTAACTGTATTTATTCCTTACGATATATTGCAAAACGCTAATAAAAATGATAGGAGTCATGTGAAGTTGGGCGGCGGTGAGGACGGTGGCCGGGGGAACTGATCCATATCCATATCCAATCTTCTTTGTCTTTGTTGGTGACGCCCCTGGGCGGCCTGACGGGACTGCCCGTACGCCAGGTAGCGCTTGTCGGCCGGCTTCAGGATCTGGAAAGAGCGCACCAGCGTGTCGTCCATTTCTCGGCCTAGCCGGTGGTGTCCTTGTCGGGGTCGGACCACAGCAGGTCGCAGAGCAGACTGGTCGGGCACGTCCGTGGGCCGCATGATGCACCGGATCTGCTCTGTAGACTGGAGGTCAGAACTCAGGTCGCCGTGACAGCAGAAGATCTTCCCGTCAAATGTCTTTTCCTATTGCGCCTTTCTCGGCAGCCACGAAATCTAATTTTACGGGTTGCGATTGTGGAACAACGTTCAAGGTTATAGAACGATATCTTTTTGCAGCTATTAAATGGTCCAAAATAACACATTCACTATTAAGTTTGCGTCGTGCAGCCCGGACGTAAACGGTATTGTTTACAATCACCATAGTTCAAAGAATAACATTGTAAATCAACCATTCACTTTGGACACTACCCTAGGCTTTTAACAGGCAAAGGTCTTTAAACAAGCACATGTGGCGACCGATGACCAATGCTTTTGGGTTAATTTAGAACAAAATGACAGATTTGAACTTAAAATGTTTGGGTTTTTATTTGATTTTTTATTATAAACTTGATTTAAGCCCGAAACGGCCGCACTAAAATTATATGATTTTTATAAATGTAACCTATAAATTATTACGGTTATTTTACGCTATTTTAACACCCGAAAAATTAAGAACTAAGCAATATTTCCCAGATAAACTGGAGCGCTTATAAAAAGCTGCCGGCTGCTGCGAGAGCGCTAGTGACTTAGGTACAACTAAGATTTCTAACTAGCAACTAAGTACAAGACATAGGTACAATTAAGACTTTTTTTTATTTATTATATTATATGGGCCCTATTGGGGCTTTCACATATTTTGTTTTAAAAATCAAATTGTCAGAAATCCGAATAATAGAAGAGAACGTATGAGACGATGTATGAATGTGAATGAAGCAAGAAATGTATGACAAGATCGAGTTGTTTTGGGGTCCGTCCTTTCTGGCTAGCCCTGCGGGAAAACGACGTAACGGTAGTTAATTAGTTAAAAATCAAATTACAATAGTGAAACAGGTGCAAAACAGATCACAATAGATACATAGATTGAATAGATAGCCTTCACGAAATACAACATCTAAATATCAATGTCTTATTAACAAATTTAGCAATAATATCATTTAAGCACAATCATGTAATTTGCAACAAAGGCGAATATACAACATACTCGTACACAGCAGATTCACTAATAATTATACTTCAGACTCATACCTAATTAATAATTGTTGAGGGTGTATGCAATTATAGTTTTTTTGTATTTGCATTCCGAGCAGTTGAACATATCTACTATGTCTGAAAAAGTATAACCTTCTGGGTGAAGTATAGGTACAAGAGAATTTTTAAATGACTCAGTTCCGAAATTACTGGTAAAGTTAAATAAAAATTTTGATCGTGTACTTAGTTGGAATAAAATTTATTTAAACTGACTAATCAGAGCTGTCTATAATACCATTAACAATTTAAAAATAAAAGTTAGGTCGGAAACAAGTCTTCTATCTGAGAGTTTTAAATTAACAAGGAACTCCAAACTTATTTAAACTGACTAATTCAGAGCTGTCTATAATACCATTAACAATTTAAAAAATAAAAGTTTGGTCGGAAACAAGTCTTCTATCTGAGAGTTTTAACAATAAGGAACTCAGTCCAATTTATTTAAACTGACTAATTCAGAGCTGTCTATAATTCCATGAACAATTTAAAAAATATAAGTTAGGTCGGAAACAAGTCTTCTATCTGAGAGTTTTA
The DNA here is from genome assembly GCA_022606495.2 of Halesus radiatus. Taxonomy (NCBI): domain Eukaryota; kingdom Metazoa; phylum Arthropoda; class Insecta; order Trichoptera; family Limnephilidae; genus Halesus; species Halesus radiatus. The sequence goes on along the minus strand of JAHDVE020003311.1, from coordinate 28,651 downwards.
ACAATAAGGAACTCCAGTCCAATTTATTTAAACTGACTAATTCAGAGCTGTCTATAATTCCATTAACAATTTAAAAAATAAAAGTTAGGTCGGAAACAAGTCTTCTATCTGAGAGTTTTAACAATAAGGAACTCCAGTCCAATTTATTTAAACTGACTAATTCAGAGCTGTCTATAATTCCATTAACAATTTAAAAAATAAAAGTTAGGTCGGAAACAAGTCTTCTATCTGAGAGTTTTAACAATAAGGAACTCCAGTCCAATTTATTTAAACTGACTAATTCAGAGCTGTCTATAATTCCATTAACAATTTAAAAAATAAAAGTTAGGTCGGAAACAAGTCTTCTATCTGAGAGTTTTAACAATAAGGAACTCCAGTCCAATTTATTTAAACTGACTAATTCAGAGCTGTCAATAATTCCATTAACAATTTAAAAAATAAAAGTTAGGTCGGAAACAAGTCTTCTATCTGAGAGTTTTAACAATAAGGAACTCCAGTCTAATTTTTTTAGCAATGTCGACGTTCAACCTTAAATATCAGTATATTCATTAAATGTTTTTGTGTTTAATTCGTAGAACTCCATTTAATTTTTTTTAAATGTAATAAAAATCAAATTTGATTTACATTATTAAATTTGATTTACATAAAATTATTAAAAAAATCAGTATATTTAGTTTTTTTTTAATATTTTACTATTCATAGTTATAATAATTTTCAAAGTTTCAACAAGGATGAGCTGTACAACAACAACGAGAACGTCCAATTTTCGTTGGAACATAAATCTTCCGTACATAATTTAAAATATCGTCCCGAAAAAAGGTTTTATTTTAAAATGTTTTGTTTTTATACTTTTTATTTACCTGATAATATTTAAATAACAATAAGATACATATTTTTTCTAAATATTGTAAACCCTCAAACAATTTTCTAAGTTGCCTCTAAAACTATGAAAAAAAAAATTTCATGTCCTATACTTCACCTTTGATTAAAAAAATATATCATTCAGTTTGGATGGGAATTTTGGCCTCAAATCCTAAAATAAGTTATGTATGAACAGTTAGCGCAACCATATCTCTTAAGACGACAATGAAAATTTTTAAAAATATATATATTTCACACATTATAAACTTAAAACTTTGCCTTTGATAATCTGACATTTCAGGTTATGTAACCATGTGACAAAGCTCGTTTGTCTAATATCTAACAAGACAATTACAAAGTACAAACATCAAATTGATGTTGTACTGAAAATGGTAGGATCGTCTTCATTAATGTTTCGTACAAGGCTTGTAGGGAAATTGAACTTTTTGCAAATGTGCCTAAGCCTATCGTAAAAGTTTTCCCAGTGAAGACGTATTTTAGTTAAAATTTTCTTCTTTGCTAGGGCGGCGCTCGTGCAATCCATACAGCTACATCGGAGCAATATTTGAGGGTTGAAACACCATCTCACATGGGCTGAGATATCAGGAACGGAAAATATATTTTAAAATGTATACCTTTAATAATTTGGGAGATTTACGAATTAACATAAGCTACCTAAAGAATACTTTTAATTCATGAAAAGATAAAAGAACCGGTAAAGTTTTTTGTTCGTGTGTGCAAAAGCTCATTTGTTCCTTACTTCTGGTAAAATCATTTCCAAATGTGTAAATTCTATCTTGAGAAGATATTCAATTCCATACACTAACGAACTATGGACATGGCATACACAAGGCGTCATGAACACACTCCGAGTACAGTATAACCACGTTTTCAGGGCGCTGTTCCTTGGCGATACAGCTCCTCGGAGATGTTCGCAGAGGAAGGGTACATGGGTTCGCTGCTTTGATGCGCCACAGAATGGCCGGAATGAGTCAGCACTACCGGAGATGGGAAAACACTCTTGTCCAGGCCGTCGCTCAGTGGCAGGGCGCACCCCTATACCATATATGGAGAATTTCCCACCGTATATGGTATAGGGGACGCAAAAGCATTGTAAAACCACCGTAGCATAAGTGCTAAATATGTTCACCTTTTTATTTAATATATTTATTTAATTTTTATATTCCATTTCCACATCATGTAATTTATTCAAACGTATTATTTTATATGGCAGACAAAGTATTGCACTCACCGCTTTGTTCAGCTGAAATAAACACGTTATTATTATTATTATTATTATTATTAACCTGTCTGGGTCCTAGGAGTATATAGGAATTTGATTGGTGCATATTAGCAGGATAGAAACACATAGTTTTGCAGTACAGTATAAAAAGGATACATCATATTCTCGGAGTCACCTTAGATTCCAAATTAACGTGGGCTAAACACATCAAAGAAAAAGTCAAAACAGCATATAAGTCAATAGCAGCACTCTACCCCTTGCTAGGTAGAAATAGTCGACAATTATCAGACAATAAATTACTCATCTACAAGACGACCATAAGGCCGGGTATTGCATGCGCAGCACCCATTTGGGGTCATACTGCTCACACACACTTAGATAAACTACAAACCCTTCAAAACAAAGCCATTCGACTAGCGTTGAATGCGCCGAAGTGGACCAGGTGTTTTTATTTTGGGAGGCGGGTATGGGTACCGCCGCCCCGGGAACAATTTTTTGGATGACCAACTCCTCTGCCATAGGTCACCCCAAGTGGTTCGCTACGTTTGGTGACTTAGCAAGGGTGCCCGGGTTCATGGGGTAAGGTTTGTCTAGATCTTGGCTGCGGATGCGTTGACCCACCTACTGCGTGGTGGGTCGGATCGGGAGAGACTAGTTGAGGGAGACCCTTTAGAACTGGCTACCGTTGACCAGGCCGCTCGATAGTACAGGGGCCCGACCCATAGGCTCACGACTGAGGGTGGGCTGCCCTACCAGCGAGTGTAAAAACCCCGCCGCTGCTGTTGTGCCGATTCGTGACCGGAGGGGACCCAGCAGTAGCGTTTGTGGCGCATTGGGAGCCCTTCCCAGCCAGACTCTCCCAACCATAGCCTTGCACCGCAGTGGGTGGGATGGATTCATACGTCCGTCAGTCCTGGATACCCTGACCCCCAGCTTCCTACCCACCCTTTATACCTAATCCTTCCCTTGCTTTCCTTTTCTTATCAAACCCCCAACAATATTTATAAAAAACATGCAATCACAAAACTAAATAATAATAATAATAATAATGTTTTATTTCAGCAGAACAAAGCGGTTAGTGCAATACTCTGTCTCTCATATAAAAAGAATACATTTTAAGAATAGAAAATTACACGCTGTAGAAATATAATATAAAAACAAAAAATAAAAAAATAAATTAAATTAAATTAAAATAACATATTTAACACTTATGCTACAATGGCCTGAGGGAAATTCTCTATCTACGATGTAGGGGCGCGCCATGCCACTGGGCGACGGCCTGGACAAGAGTGTTTTCCGATCTCCGGTAGCGCTGACTCGTCCCGGCTGTTCTGTGGCGCATCAAAGCAGCGAACCCATACACCCTTCCTTCTGCGAACATCTGCGAGGCGCTGCATCTCCAAGGGAGGCCGAACAGCGCCCTGTAAGCATGGTTATATTGCACTCGGAGTGTGTCCATGACGCCTTGTGTATATCTAGTCCATAGTTCGCTAGTGTAAAAGCTCATGCAGTATGTCTGGAATAGTTGCTTTTTTACCGGAGAACTGCACCTATTAAATCTTCTGGCGAGATGTTGGCGCGTACGCACAGCGCTCTTCTTTGGCGTTCTATGTCATTTTTATCATTTAGGTCATCAGTGATGACATGCCCCAAGTATTTGATTTCGCTGCAGATTTCAAGATTGGCTCCGCCGAGACGTATGGGCGGAATGACAGCAGGACCCGTATTTGCTTTGAAAATCAGCAGTGATGATTTTTTTGCATTATACACTAGCCCGTGACTAATAACGTACGATTCACATATGTCTAGAAGTTTTCTCATAGCTCTTACCGATGGGGCAAGTATGACCATGTCATCTGCATAGCTGATATTGTTCATACATACCCCAGCAATGTGGCATCCGATTCTTGTTTCCTTCAGAGTTTTGCTAAGTTCATCCATGTATACATTGAACAGCACTGAGGACATTGAGCCTCCTTGTCTAACGCCGCACTTTAATTGAGCTGCTTCTGATAGGCTATCATTCCATCTGATAAAGTTTTCCTGTTGGTTGTACCATGTACTTAATATATTAACAATTTGCGGTGGTACTTGTCGTTCGGTCAGTTTTTCCCACAACTTATTATGACTAACCCTGTCAAAAGCTTTGCTCAAGTCTAGGAAGCATGCGTATACCGTTGTTTTTCTGGCTTTATAATATTCAATTGTTTGTTTCATACTATATATGGCTGTATCAGTAGAGCATCCAGCTTTGAAGCCCATTTGGGAGTCCTCTGTATTGAGCTTGTCTTCAGTTAAGTATAAGATGACTTTTTCAAAGATTCTTGCAGTTATTGTGGCAAGAGATATGGGCCTGTAATTAACGGATGATGTCAGGTTTAATTGACGGCTTTTGGGGATCAGTATTATTATGGTTTTGGACATTTCTGTCGGAATGTGTCGGAGTCCGATCATAGCGGTGAAGAGAGAGGCCAGCAGAGTTGTTACGTACCCCCCCGCATGTTTTACATGTTCTATGACAAGTCCATCGTGACCTGCAGATTTACCTCCTGCCATGTTGCGTATTGCTCGTTGGATTATCTCAGGTAAGATGACTATGGACGGCTGTTGTTCCGGTTGATTTGTTGGTGCATCAATCTGTTTATCCATTATTTGCGGTTGAACTGGTGTGGAGCAAAAAGTATTCCTGAAAACTTCAGCTATGTCTTTATTTTCAGATTTTCCATCAATATGGCTCGGTGCGGTATGTTTTGCTTTCAATACAGTATTGGTTTTGTTCCAGAAAGACGAAAAGTTCTTGCATTGAAAGCTGTTTGCTATTTTATCATTTTTTATTCTGTTCGAATTTCCTTTGACACTTCTTATATTCTTTCTTAAAGAGCGATCTACATTGTTTTCGAGCTTCCATGATAGGACCATCAGTAGGTCGTCCATTCTGCAGCCATTTTATGTGTGCATTTCTCGATGTTTCATAATGTAAGGAAACCTGCTCATTCCAACCAGCTGTAGCCTTCCATTTTCGCCCTTTTGTAGGCTTCCTCCCTGTATTAAATGCAGACATTGCTGAGGTACGTAATACTTGTACAATGTTTTTATATAGGTCATCTATTTGGGCTGCATTTACCATGGTGCTGTCATGAGTTTCTGTGTCTGTTCCACAAATTATCTCAAGTTGACCTATGGCTAATTGTGCATATCTGGAGTAGGACTCCACTTGTGCTTGACTTTTGGGCCGCCATCGGCATGGATCCTCCACTATTGTACAACTAGAAGTATATGTAGGTAGCCCAATAGTTCCTAGAGTAGTGTGCATCGGTCTATGATCATTACAACGGCGAGTAGTAGGCGTCCCCGATGCAGGCCAAAAATGTTGGTGAATTTTACCAACACTCAAGGCCTGCACAAAAATTTAAATTCTGTCCACCATCACCTTCAATCCCAACACCCAAACCTTTTATTTCTCTCCGATACGCAGATAGCTGAGCCTTCTAACGCCTCCTATCTGGACTTCCCGGGCTTCACCCTCGTAGGCAAGTTCAGACCAAAAGGAGGTGTTTGCTTGTATAGCCGATCTGACGTCAACTGTGTGCGACTGTTGAGTCTGGAAAATTCCAGATTTGACGTAATGTGGGTGCGCGTCAGTCTTGCCAGTACGGTAAGATTTTATGCGTGTTTATACCGCTCACCAAACCTCAGCGAATCAGACTCATTTGAGCTATTTAAACATTTGAGCGAAACTATTGATGACCTCTTACCCTGCTACCCTTCGGCCGAGTTTTTTGTTCTGGGGGACTTCAATGTTCATAATGAACCGTGGTTGAAGTTCTCATGTTCAACAAATTCGGTTGGCCGACAGGCGGAATTCTTTGCCCTTTGCCATGAGTTGGAGCAACTGGTTCAGGAGCCTACGAGGGTTCTTGATGTCCAGACTCACCGCTCCAATCTGTAAGACCTATTTTTAAGTACCGAGCCCCGTGGTTATGGGATTGTTGTCGCAGCGCTTTTAGGATCGTCCGACCATTGCCTGGTAACGACATCAATCCCTATTAACTTCAGACCCCCAATCGAGAGGCTGAAGAGAAAAATGTGGCGCTATAGGTCAGCCGATTGGTTTGATCTGCGGGCGCATTTTAATGCTTTCCCATGGTCAGCTGTCTGTTTTCAGACTTCGAATCCGTCCAGATGTGCCCACGAAATTGGTGAAGTCATCACACATCTGCGATGGATGACTTCATTCATTTAACCGTTAAAGAAACTGGTGTAGGCTCAAAGCCGTGGTTCAGTCGACAATGCTCCGAAGCAGTTCGACGAAAAAACGCGGCTTACCGTGCCTACAACACATCTCGAACGTCAGAAAACAGATTAGCATATAACAAATTGGCAAAGGAAAGTAAGAGAATCATCAATAGGTCAAAATTTGAGCACGACCTACAGATCAGCAAAAATCTAGCTGCCTGCCCGCATGGCAGCAGAGCATTCTGGTCGCTAGCGGGCTCCATAGGTCGCAATTTCTGCAAATCCAGTCCGCCGCCTAAATCCAGTCTGCCGCCTCTTACTCCTTGTCTTACTGGGGCTCGATGTTAATAAAGCTAGTGGGCCTGACGGAATACCTGCCCTGGTATTGCAGAGGTGTGCTGCAGAAATTGCTCCAGTTTTGACAAAGCTCTTTAAAATGTCCCTGAAATGTGGCTCTGTGCCCTCTGGTTGGAAAACAGCGGTCATTCATCCTATACCTAAGAAAAGTGACCGCTCCAATCCAACCAACTACCGCCCCATAGCGATCACATCAGTTCTGTCAAAGGTGATGGAACGTGTGATCAACGACAAACTGCTGACATACCTCGAGAAGAACAAAATCATTAACGACCGCCAGTACGGATTCCGGCGGAACCGCTCGTGAGGTGATCTTCTCGCGTATGTGACGCATGTTTGGGGGCGGTGCCTGGAACGTTATGGTGATATTCAAAATGTCTCACTGGACATTTCTAAGGACTTTGACCGGGTTTGGCACCGGGGACTTGTCAACAAACCGCCTTCTTACGAGCTTTCCGTTTCCTTGTGTACGTGGATTGCCGACTTTTTGAGGGAGAGATCGATTCAGAAGGTTGCTGATAGTTTCATCTCTTCCTCGCATTCAATAAATGCTGGCGTCCCACAAGGATCGGTTCTGTCTCCGCCATTGTTTTTGTTGCACATCAATGACTTCTTGACATGTGCACCAATCTATTGTTATGCGGATGACAGTACAGTCCATGATTGCTTTTTGTTTGACAAGCCCCCAAAGGGCACACAAACTCCAATGGCTCGGAGGGCTTTGAAGCAAAGAATGGACGGTTATCTCGAGAGGGTCTCCTCTTGGGGTAAGAATAACCTCGTCGAATTTAATGTTTCAAATACCCAATCATGTCTGATTACGACTAAAAGGGATCGATATGACAATCTAGTCTGTTTTAATGGAAGAAATCTTCCAAACAAGCCCTCCATTGATATGCTTGATGTAACCTTAAGTGACCACGTCAGGTATGGGGGCTCCATCGAAGCCCGAGTAAAGTTAGCCTCTCAGAAGCTGGGAGTATTGTACAGAGCCCGCAGATACTTAAATAGTAACACTGTAGAATTTGGCAGCCACCTCTGGGGTCAGGAGTCCCAAAATATCTGAAAAAAACCCTTGACTCTGTGCAGAAACGGGCGGTCTGTTTAATAGATTCGCCTATCTTAACAAACGGATTGCAATCTTTATAGGACAGACGTCAGGTGGGAATGCTGTCCTTGTTTTACCGGTATTTTAATGGAAGATGCTCCGAGGAACTAGCGTCATCCCTTCCGCACCGGTACATAGTCGGTAAACACGCGAAACGCGCGCCTAACATTTGCACACGGTTGACATTTGTCACATGAGAACGCGTCGCTTCTACGATTCATTCTTGTGTTCAACAGCTCGGCTGTGGAATGATCTGCCGGCCTCTGTATTTCCTCCATCCTATAACATGGGTCTCTTCAAGACCCAAGTTCACTCCCCCCTATTCTTTAAAAGACCCTCCACACAGCATCCCCAAAGATGATATAGGCCTTGGGAGAAATTATTTCCCTCAGGGTCTCCTGTGTGGAGTTACTGTAAAGAAAAAAAAACTGTTATAATAAAAGCCCTTGTTAATGTAAAGTAGATTTATTGACCATCTCAGTTGAGACCGGTTTGACAAGTGATTGCTCTGACAAGTGACTCCCAGAGGTTATGTTACGTAGACAAATCTCAAGAAGCGATCCATTAATATATTATACCGACAGGTTACAACTCTACACAAAGACACAAACATTCCTCTGATAAAGGAGCTAATTGTATCACACTCGGAAAAATTCTACGCTGGTCTAACCGGACATGAAAATCCAACCATTAACTCTCTCGCTCAATATAGCGAGAATGAAATTACCAAATACAAAAGACCTAAAGCAATCCTCCGTAAGTAGTAGGCATTTAAATAAATAAAAATAAAGAAAATAATAATTCCTGCCCCAAGTCGCAGTATACTCGTAGTTTTAAGTTTCATTTCACATCACCATAATAATAAAAAAAAAACACTTCACGTAAAGTTTCAATATAAAATCCATTTTTGTAATTATGCTAGTGTCAGTAAACTCATTGTTTGGGAACTCTGTCAATAAATAATATCCAAGTCCAAGTCTGAGTCAATAGTAAAGGATCTAGGTGTCGTATTTGATCCCGGACTATAGTTTTCGGGCCATATTTTACGACTCACTCCAGTTGCTATAAACACTTTGGATTTGTTATTAGAACATCTATAGCTTGGCAATAAAATGTAGGCATCTAATAAAGTTAAAATAAATTTTTAATTATAGCAATACATGTTAACTATGTCTTTGAAATTTTGTTCCTCACATTAAATTTTTTCCGCATTCGAATTTAACAGTTGTTCATTTTAAAGAAATAATTCGTTGTTTAAATTTGTATTTTAGATCTGTGAATTAGGTAATGTTTTTATTTTTATTCATCTAATATCTAATGCATGGTTTTTCCATACTTTAAATTTCAGAAAAAAAAAATTAAATTGTTTTCCTCGCAAAGCGTTAAATAAACGGAAAATTCTAATATAAAAAATGTCTTAAAATGTGTCGTTAATTATGTCCTTTCGGAGAGTACCACTAATTTCTGGATACCGTTAAGTGAAAGTAAAAAACATGCACATGAACCAATGTGCTTTATTAAACTTTAATAATCTTCTCATGGGCCATCTTGGTGTTGTAATTTTAAATGTTTTATACGATCGCAGCCCACTCATTTTTGTCTACTATAAAAGGTCAGACTGTAAATATGATAGTAGATATTCACGTTAAGATTCTCGCATTCTCCATTTATCTCTGATACACACTGGAGGTCCAGGTTTCTTTCGGATCCTATGTCATCTTGGATGATGTTGTATACATAGATGGTACTTTTTATTCAGTTAATACGGGTCTTGAAGAGAAGCCTCTGTTCTATGTGAGAGAAAACACAAAGCCATCAACTAGTTCCAATGAGTTATGTTACCGATCCATTCTCAAACGATCCTAACAGAATACGAAAGCACTCGGCATAGCTTTCGAATTTGTCAGTGCCCAATATTACGCATCTGTGTCGACATTTGGCACACAAGTGAACTGTAGGGACAGCTGATCCCGATATGCAAAGAGGGCTGGAGGGGAGGAATATACAACCTATCGTCCCTTTGCGAAGGGGGAACGATACACGACAAATTGACGACTTTGAATTTGTACAATATACACTCCTGTGCAAAAATTCCCAATTTGTGCAAAATCCTTTTGCACAAATTAGAAATTCCTGCGAATGCTCTGCCGGCCCTGTCCGTTGAGTTGGTTGATTCGAGAGTATGGGTCCAGTAGATAGTGGTAGTCCGGGAGGGGTCCAGGGTCAGCGGTGGTCAGAATAAAGAAGAAGGCATGTCGGTAGAAGCAGAGTGAGATGGGGCAGTCGAGATAGGTAAGTGTTTGTCGGGGCGAGAGTGTCTGGCTGACTGATAAATAGCCGTTTTTACATTATATTTGTACCCCCAGCCAGGTGCTATCCAGAGCGCTCTGGTTGGCTTTTCTGGCACGGAAATGAGTTGCCTCGCTCTATCGTTTTATTTGGTCATTCATAATCAGCAGTGACAGGACACTCCCCGCCACCTGCAAAATATATTTACAAGTTTGCACAAAAAGACAACATTTATTTTGGCTAGGGGAGCTGGACCAGTTACAAAATTCAAACATTTATTTTCCGCTTTCCGGCCCCGTACAAGTGCCGACAATATAATTCTGGAATGGACGTCCGACACAGTATCCTTCCATACAGAATACAGATGAAATAAATAAAATTAACTATCCCTTTTCGGTCTGCATTCTAGATAGATAATTTTAGCGTGTATGTTTTGGTCCATTATCTTAAAGCGAGTATGAAAAATATTAACAAGGCAAAGTGAGTTTTTAGGAAAATTGTTACGTTTATGCTACTTATTACTGTTTTGATGAAATCAGTAACGCAAGCCGTGACCAATTTGTTATCACAAAACGAATTTTTATCGTTTATTTTATTGCATTTAGGCAGATTTGTGCCTTGTTAATTGAAATTTGTGTAAAATCAACACCGATAAGAGCTCTCGGCAGTCGGCACCAACCTCCAGAGAAGTTATTTTACTTCTGTAAATATCATGAAGAGTGAAATCAATGCGACACGGTCAGTAGAGAATTTTTAAAATAGTCAAAATAGAAACGCTCGAATGGAAGATAATATCTTGGATTGTTAAAATATGTAATATTGCTATCCTTCTATTCATTTTGTCACCTGCTATCAGGGGTCAGCTACAACTCCTTTGAAAGTTATACGGCCTTTAGAAACACTAAACAGAAAAGGCATCCATCCCAGACATGTAACTAATAAAATAAAATAAAAGTAAACAAATAATAAAATAGTAATAAACAATACGATAAATTACCCAACGATATTAAACATGCAAGCTAATGTGAAAGGTCTCAAAGTAAGAAGCTTAAACTCTATTCATTGAAAGAATACCTCAAGGATTAATGCTCTGATGTGATTTTACAATAAGTTTTTTTTTTAAAGTAAGACAAATATTCCCTGGTTACGAATAACTAGACAATATTTTAAAATCTCCTACTACCATTACAGTAAGCGGAAGATGTGGCTTGTGTCGTAATGGAGGACTTAGACAGTCGAGGAATTGAACTCACGACCCTTGGGTGAGACCCAGACGTCTGATAGTGAGACTATATAATGTACCAGTGACATGGTGTGTTGCAAATATTGTGAATGTACTGTGAATGTTAATTATGCGTCTTAAATATTAAGTATGTTCGTTTCTAAGAAGTGTACTGCAGGTTCTGCATTTGTCCCACAATGAGTTTCTTACCTGTTGGGAGGAATACAATGAATAATGCATTGTATACTTTTTAATAAAATAAATAAATAACTTACTTAGTGAAGAATACATAAATAAATAATTTTTCAGTCAATATGAGTGCAGTATGATATTTCTCTGCCTGAATCAATCATTATCCCTAAATCAAAAAATAATATATTTCAGTATTTTTGGTTTAGTGAACATTTGTGAATACCTAATATAAAATTATTTACGATTGCACTCTTTGCTAAAGACGGTCCAGCCAACTCCATCATATGTCGGAGTAGACCTGTTGGTTTCCTGTCTTCTAACTGGATGCCAGTGAGGAGTCGAGTAAGGCGTTTTTCTTCCGAGTCCTGTAGTCGTTCGATGAGTGCCGTTTTGATACGTACGTATTTTTCTTGTACGGGAGGATTTGTTACGATGTCACTAACGCACTGTAGGGTATCTTGGTCGAGTGCAGCAATTATGATGTTGTATTTAGTAAAATCTTCCTTTATCCGTGAATTAACGAACTGAGCCTCCGCCTGAGCGAACCAAAGAGTGATGTTGGACCGCCAACAGGGTGGTAAACGTACAGAAACCTGCTGAACGTCTGACGTCGGTGCATTGTGTTCTTCCATCTTCAATTTGCCGATGTCTTCTTTTGGAATTACGATGAGATTTGTTGTACTTGATTCTTCGTTGGGTTTTTTTTCACGAGTGGTCATTACATAATTCCGTCAGAGTTTTATGCATTAAATATGGCAAAAAGTATGGCAAATATGGCAAGATAATGTGTAAATTTGTCAAGGTTAGGATGTATGTTAGAATGATTGCATTTTAAAATCCGTAATCCATAACAATTTAAAAATTTAAAATCTCAAAAGGTTGTAAGAAATGTAAAACGGTTAAAATCTTTTCATAGAAAATAATGAAAAGTTTGAAAGAAACTAATGTTCAAACAAATGGATTCTAAAATTATTTGAAATTTTGAAAGTTGGAACAAAATAATTGTAACATTATTTGCGTTGCATTGTATGCTTTTATGGAACACATTTGAATTGTAACACTTTTGAAACAAAATAAATTGTAACATTATTTGCGTTGCATTGTATGCTTTTATGGAACACATTTGAATTGTAACACTTTTGAAACAAAATAAATTGTAACATTATTTTGTAAATAATACTCTAAAAAAAAATAATGAAACCTTGATTTTCACTATGAAGTTATTAATTAAAAAATTTTACTTTTTTAACATTTACGTGTTAGAAGGCAATCATCTCGTCTCAGCTGTGGGATCGGGTCTGATTCGCCTTTCCTTGAATGTTTTGGTCAGATCCGACGATAATTCCGCCGCTTGAATCGACGATTCTTCTTTTGTATATCGCTGGAATAGATTGTAACAAAGAGATTAGTTTTTATTGCAATCATGAATTGAGGAATAATATTAATTGTGTCACTATTTTCATTAATACATGACATTTTAGGCATTGTAAAGATATGTTTTTATTCTTAGCGCCTGTAAGCTGTTAGAGCTGATGATGGATAGAATTTAAGTTTATTCCTTTAGGAACGTGACAAATAATGTGATAAAACCAATTCTGAGTAATAATAAATTCTTATTTTTCAATACAAATCTAGGCATATTTGCGGATTGCAAGGTTAATCATGGATTACTTTATTATTCGACATCATAGCATTTACCAATTGCACGTGATTATTTCACGAGGTATTTTATTAAAATTACTGAGGTTTTTTCAAAAAAAAATTCTAAATATTCTTATGCACAGTTATTTATTAATTAAGGAAAAATGTACTTACTAGGGAAACGACCTCAGGATTCACCATCCTACTCCTGCGATCCGGTCGTTATGAATTATTCGTTTTTGTCGGGGTCACCAATTTAATGTTGGTGATCGGTCTTAGATGTGTTCGGCGGTGTGTAGTGTACTATGATACTTACCAATACTCACCAGAACGCTTACGTTAATGATTGTCGCGGAGATATTAAATGAAAGAAAGGTTCACTATTTGTTTGATTTATTTCTCACGCGTACAAAAATCAGAAGGAATATTTAAAAGACTAGAAGTGATGCATTATGCAAATCTACAAGTTACTAGCCAGTTTGACAACACGACCGGATCAGCAGGGAGCAGAAAAGTGAATGATTCTCCTGTTCTGTGGATAACAGAAAGTCGGCCGGTTGACATTTGAATGAAGGGTTACCATAAGAAAAAAATAAACTTTGTGGCTAATAAATTGCTTGCATATTACACCGTAATGAAATGATATCATAGATCGCATTAGAACACTTCAGTTCAGGTTCTCCTAGTGAGGTGTTCACGACACATCATTTTTCTTTCACAGTATCACCTCTTCAAACCTACCTTACACCCTACAGTACATATTGATGGTAACAAATATGACGGTCTCCTCGGCTGTATAGTTCCTTGATATCTGCGGGTATCTTTAAAATTATTGAAATGCTACTATTTTATTAAGTCTATCCTCACTGTAACAAAACTGCACTACTGTTTTTTTTTTATTTATTTCTCAATTTGTTTAATGCTTGCTGATATGTTGATATTTTTACAATATTATTTAAATAGGTATTGTGTAATTGGAGTGTAGTATCTCTATAACAAAACTGTTATGCTGTTTTATATAGTTTAAAATATTTTTACAATAACTTGTGTACATTGATTGACCACAACATGCCTGCTCCTACATTGTTATATTATTGCTCTACATTTGTATGAAGTTTGTTATTTATTGTTGTATTATATAATACTGTTGAACTAAACTCCCGCAGACAAGCTACTTGCAGTGGCTTAGGGGGTACAAGTTCCCATTCTATGTAATTAATATTATACAATAATAAAAAAATATAAAATACCTTGCAAAGCACCGTAATTATACTATTGTAAAAATACTATATATAATAATATGATTACTGTATTAAATATTAATTGCTACCTACGTAAACAGATGATATTCATGAAAAATACGTAACTGTAATAGCGCTAACTTGATTTCAGAGAGGCCCGAGTCAATGTGAGGCGGGCTTCCCCCGCTGCCAGCTTCGGGCCTGTCGGAAAGCTCGGCGGAAAGAGCCGAGCATAGTTCGGGGGGAGGCTGCCCGGCGCCTGCGCATGCGTCCCCCGCCAGCTGTTTTCTCCAGCAGTAGCGGTGTCGAGCGTCCGACTGTCGAGCGACGAGTAGTCGAGTGCTCAGTCAAGCGTCCGTGATGGCCCTGCTCGTACGCCAGGCGAACGCAGCTCCCGCGATCAATAAAGCCCGTCGCTCGTCGCCAGCCGTCGGCTTGAACGTTGTGTGTGACCGACTACGGTTTTTGTTGTGAACGGCCCGCGATATGGAATGGCCAAACGGGAATCCAAAGCGTGACCGGTCCAGCCCAATCCCGAAACTAGCCCGCTCCATGTAGCAGTTTTCCGTGTTTAGGATCGTTGTTTTTTTTGTTTTCATTTATTTTGTGGTTGGTGTTTGTTGTATGGTGGAAAGCGAGCGAGTCAGCTATCAGCTGTCAGCGGGAAAAGGTAAAGTACCAATTAGCGCAATTATGTTACTAAATAATATCATTAGTTTTCCCGCATTTCGGAATTAAAGACCTTCCCGATAAAACCCCTCGCCTCGTTACATCGGCGACGAGCGGAATGTTTTCCTTTGCGGGGGCGGTTATCCAAAGAGCATTGATTTTGTACGAAAACATGATTGATAGTGGCGTTTATTGCATCAATAAGAAACGTGTGTTCCTCGAGTAACATTTTTCGATACTTTTGTTCGATGATTTGATTCGGTACAAGTTAAGAAATTTCGATTTATTATGTAATCAACTATTCACAAAATTGCCACCACGCGGCGTGCTGAGCGGGAGAAGGGAGAGGGTGGCGGCCCAGACCATGGGTAGCCAGTAGCCACTCCACCCCTTAGCCATCGGATCTGTCTTAGCCGCTGGAGCCTCGATGTTATATGACTGTCTGCTGGGAAAGCACCGACATTTGCTTCTGTAACAGTCATAGCAGGACGAATCGAAGCACTGACGTATATTCTAACATTATGTATGTATTATCTCTATAAACATGATTGGATTTCAATTCATTTATAAATAATATTAGAACAATAAATGATGATCATTGCTGGGGAGTATGAGGTCAGCGTGTGAAGTAACTTATTACAGTTGTTATTTTTCTGATATTACGAAAACCTTCATCAATGGGTTCAATTCATGTGTGTTTCAAGTCGCTTTGGGAGGAAAACACAACTCTTTTAAATTCTACTTGCTAATATCATATAAACGCGAATAAATCCTTTAAAACAAATTTATTTACAGTCACAAAATTGTTTTTTTTTTAATGCAACACAAATCATTATATATTCCTTCTACAACTTTATTTATAACCTCAAAAACAGAATAACAATATTATTCATGTTGCCAATAAGTGGCCATGCTTTCCTGCTTGAATATCTCAATACGAGCATTAGATAATTAAGCTGGACTCATTCTGCCGCCCAACTTTTGCTGCTCAAATGTAATATTTTGCGGCAAAAAGCCTAAATATTAGTGAAATCACTTCATGGTTGATGCTGGGTTATGTAAGGTATAATTCTCTAGTAAATGTATTGAACACACTTATTAAAATTAACAATTTATTGCCGCTTTTATCTGGCGAATCTTAATACATCACTTTCCTTATATTTATTTGCAAGTAAAAATTAATAATTACTGTATAATTTTAACATTTTAAGGTAAGGCATAGATATAAAAATACGTACACATTATAGAATTTCTTTCATAGTCCTCACTAGGAGATCCTGTGCTGAGGCGAACTAGGTTTTGCATAGTCCTCCTCACTAGGAGATCCTGTGCTGAGGCGAACTAGGTTTTGCATAGTCCTCCTCACTAGGAGATCCTGTGCTGAGGCGAACTAGGTTTTGCATAGTCCTCCTCACTAGGAGATCCTGTGCTGAGGCGAACTAGGTTTTGCATAGTCCTCCTCACTAGGAGATCCTGTGCTGAGGCGAACTAGGTTTTGCATAGTCCTCCTCACTAGGAGATCCTGTGCTGAGGTGAACTAGGTTTTGAATAAGGGGGTTTCTGTAACTTCTGTATTTCAACTTCAAGGTTAGGGTAGGGTATTTCCAGTAATTTCTATGACGATGTTTTAAGAATACTAGTCTTCTTCTTAATTCCTCAAGGCCGTTTAACGGTTGTCGCACTCGGCGGGAGATGGCGACACTACGGTTTACTCCTGTCTTGCGAGCCAACGTATCGTACAGTGTGGTTCCAATGAAATTATTGATGAATTCTAGGTTCCAGCATTTTTACCGAATAGTTTGTCATTTGTGTCTTGGGCATGGAAGTGCGTAAACATGAATAGGAAAATAACCAAATATATAGTATTATTCATTTATTTCATAGAAAATTTGAAATAATATGTACCTACATTCAAAATGTAAAAGCAGGAAGGTACATTTTTTGTTGTTAATTTTATGAATAACGAAACTAAGAAGAAAGTTTTTTGATTTGATAATAAATATTTATATTAAAAAACAAATCATATAATAATATTTTTTCTAATATTATTTTTTAAGAAAAATAATAATAACAATATTAACCGCCCTACCCATACGAACGTACGCAATACGGCTGCTATATTATCGTCCGAACGCAACAAGCCGTATCCCGTACGTTCAGGTACAAAAAAAGCTATACCCAAAACCCACAAAACATTCGAATACGTCATGTTTGTTCCTGCTTTATCTCGTATAGTATTTCAACGAATGGGTTCTCTCCCTTACAAGTTACGTCAATTTATTTGTTGTTTTCCAAATAGCAAAACTAAACAAAACGTTTTTTTGTTAGCGGATATTATCATTAAATCAAAAAACATACATATTATCTAAAAAAATAATTTTATTGTTTAAAATAAGAAAAAATTAAAAATTAATATTAAATGACAAGCAATTGAAGACTTCATATTTTACACTTTATTTAATTCCGCCATTTTGTATTTTGGATATGAATATTATAAAAATAATAAGTGTGCTCTAAGGCAGTCATATTTTGAAACAGGTCGTATACAGTTTTTGAATTGGTATGAAAAAAAATATTTTTCGCTTTTGTTTTGTATTTTAAATACGTATTTGCTTAGTTTTGGCATAATTTTAGCCGAAGTTCATGAAAGAAATTAGGGTATTCACGATCAAACCAATTATCAATAAGGATATTATAATAATGTTAATACTCAATACTATTATTTTTATTAGAGTTGAAGCTTAATTTAAACAGAAAATACAGATACAGACCGTAATATCGAAAAATATACATACAATATCTGGAGAACTCACCTGCATCCAAGCTATTTCCCACTGATTAATATGATACATTTAGACAAGTTAAGGAATTTAAGATTGTGTTACAGAAAAAAATGAAAAAGTGCAAAATATCTAAATAAAGTAACAAACAGAAGATAAGTAAACTTTACTAATAATATTTGGAGGGAAAAAATAATTATTAAATTAAAAATACTGTTATACAAAGAAATAATAAAAAGTACATAATGTCTAAACACTGTTCGTTGAAGTTAGTTTGTTTAATATTTTTATGTGAAAACAGCTTTCAATTTTCTCTTAAAAGCACTGCATGTATCAAAGAATATGTCGGAATCCATCAAAGTTAGATTTCGATTGAACAACTCGCACATTCTTCTGATTGGATCCCTGACACCAGCATTTGTGCGCGTCCGGCTAATGTGGAATAAGTCTTCTAGTTTGGAAGCAGTAGGTACTATTCTTTTTCTTATTTCGTTAAAGCTAAAGGCTTCATTTAATCAGTGTTACCCTTTCCTGGGTTAACAAGAAATTAGAGACTAAAATATTAAGTACGGAAAAAAATTAAAGCGTAAGTTTTCCTCGACATTTTTCGATTAGCAGTTTACCAGTAGCCTTATCAAAGGTCTGACTAAAATATTACAAGCGTGTTATTTTATTACTCGGTTACTTTAAACCTGTTAATATTGGCTGCCCATTGTTCATAAAGTGTTTTGGCAAGCCTTTGATAAAAAGCCAGTAAATAGGTACATTTGGTTTTATCCAGTTTCAAGAAATTCAAACAGTGACTTTATTCATGTATTTATTTATACTGGGTTTTTACAGATGTTCACACTTCTGTGAGAATAATCCGCTTATAAAAACTCACTTATGGTAATATACCCAAATTACCAATAATCAAATAAAAGATGTAAATGCAAAATATAAAATTACAAAGGGATACATAATACGAGTACATACAATAGTCACAAAGAGAGACACAAGTGATACATATAATTAGCCCAATCATTGTTACATATTTTAAATTAATAGCGGGACATTTTTTTTCTGAAACTGCACAGAATATCGACAAAAATGTGTACATTAGTATACGCTACCTTATTGTATTATCTAGCGACACATTTGAGCCAGAGTGGAATATGCTATGGAGTCTTCAACAATGGGAATTAGGTATACTTATTTATAACATAATATAGTATCTACTGGTAGATGATCGTCAATTGTTTTCTATAAACATATTAAATCAAACATTAGCCTTATAATTTTAAGTGAATTAATGTTGAAGTATGCAAGTTGCACGTCGTATGGTCTAAGATGGTCATGTAAACCACATATAAAAGATAACATTCTTAGCTTTTTTTGAATAGATTCAACAATTATTTTTTCTATTTGCAGTAATGGGGATTCCAAATACTTAATATGTTATATTAAATGAAAAACACAATTTGTAAAACACCACTTTTATATATCACAATAGTTTTACAAATTGTGTTTTTCATTTAATATATAATGTCACACCCCAAAGTGTTTGCTTCCTTCGAAAAAACTTAATATGTTATTAACTATTTGTTGCACCTTCTTCGGGCTGTATCCCCGAGTTTCGTCATCGGCTCATAAAGATGAGTGATACGTAACTCAATCTTATCAATATTACTCAATAATATATTTTTTTTAGTACTCAATTTTAAACGCATTAATTCCTCATAGCACCAACCGGTACCTGTCTAACACGTGTACATATTTGTTTACTCTATAATATTTGTTTTTCTCATCTCTACATAAGTACTTAACTATTATACTATACTCAAATTATCTGGTGACGTAAACGATTACTCCGTACTTTTTTTCTTATCTTTTTGAACTTGACTATTATTCTATATTAATTATTATACTATACTCAAATTATGTGGTATACACAATTGTTTTTTTGTGTACTATTATTCACATCTCTTTATACTTAATAATTATACTTTTTTCTAGATATATTATATTACCATACCCTCTCAATACTAGATTTTTTTCCCTTCTATTTTTGTATAATGGCACTTAATATGAACTAAAGTTGTCAATTTGAGTGTCCTAAAACGGGATTTGTTCCTAGTTGGGCAGTCAAAGCTTTCTTACATTTTATTGGTAAATGATGTGTGTTTCCAACAAATAAATAGAGCTTCTATTTTCCAGTTTATTTTTAATGAAGGCGCTGTAAAGGGTTAGAATTGATTTAGGGTTCTTGAATGGTTTACATATTCTGTGAATAAATCCCATCATTTTGAATAATTTACACTTAATGTCGTTAATGTGTACGTTGAATATGTATTTAGAATCGAGAGTGATTCCCAGATCTCTTTAGGAAGATACTTTTTAAGAGTTATTATTAGTGTCGAAGGAAGTACGAGTGTTCACTTTACTGCTTATTAATATGGTGAAATTTTCGGTTTCGATTGAGCCCATCACTAACTACTCACCAAAGTTATAATCCTTGTAATTAATTATGTAGATATTTACTGTTTTTTATCTGTACATAAAAAAATCGAATCACGGTTTGAATCGGTTAATTCAAATAATTGCATGATCAAAGATTTTACTCATAGGCAATATTTTCGTCGGGTAAACGAATTTTGTAAATGTTATGTGTTATATCGGTACATAAAACATTGATAACACGCCGTAGGTAAAAAACTGACATGTATCGATTATCCAGTGTATCTTACGAGCATGTTACATACCATAAAGCCTGAAAATTGGAACCTAAGTCTAAGGTTTTACCGGCGAAATGCTTCTGTGATAGTCTAAAAGTGAATAAATTTATAAAAATAACTTGTTCATTTGGGTTAGGTTAGTTTTAACGCTTCTACACTACTTTGAACTTTAATCCAATTTTAATGCTTTTACAGTCAGATTATCCACGAAAATTACCTGTATATTGTTGATAAGTAGTTGATATTCCTATAGAAGCCAGACCGAGTGTATTACTACTAAACTCGCCAGAAACCCATTAGTAAGAAGGTGTATACAAACAGCACAATATATTTACCTATTTCAATAACTTTACTGTACATCGCCACCTTAATTAGTCGATTTTGGCATCTTTAGAGGAGAACTAAAAAACTGTCTTATACTGGTATGAATTTAAACATTTAGAGTTACGCTTTTTTACATTATTTATTTATTTGTAAGAAACAAACAGCTTTTAATACAGATATTGTATATATATACAGAAGAAGTTTAACAAAATGTAAGCCGACAAAGTTTCTTGTGCTTACAGTGGTTATATTTATAGATGTTTTATTTATGAAGCTAACAAGATAAAGAGAAAACAAAATAAGAAGGAAGGGGGGAAAGGAAGAGGAAGATGGGATCGGGACAGGAGATCAATTTATAGTCGTACGCAGTGGCGGCTAATGACTTATGAGTGAGCTAGAGTGCTAAGATTGAAAAATAAGACGGTATTGATGTTGTAAAGCCGAAAATGATTATTATTTTTTTTCAGAAAATCAATTTTTTGTATAAAGATTTAGATGAAATCATTTTCGGCTTATTACACTGGTCGTACGTATTACTTTAGTTTGATATTTTGAAAGGGTTTTGTGAAGAATGTCGATATTGTGAAATTGTGCCTTATATTGCATACAAAATGTACCTATGCAATAAGATTGCAATTTTATTACAAAATAAAATAAGTTATAGCTCACATTTGGACTGCTTTTGTTTAAAGTGCATATTAAGAATAATTAAAAGTTCAATCTGAGATGTGAGTTATGAATCGAAAATGGTACACCGACATAATTATTTTTATCGAACCATAATTATACAAAAAAAATCATATCAGTTTTCGAAAATATCTTGATATTTTTATAAATATCAAAATATCGAATAGAAATACATATATCGAAAGTGATATTTATTTTCTAAAGGAAAAATACGGATTAATAGTACTCTCCAGAATTGCTATTGCTGCATGAGCCGTTAATAAATTTTCACAAAGTGAATCGAAGTTATTCATTGTTTTTGTGTTTAATTCGTAGACCACCATTGAATTTAAAAAAATAAGGATTAATAGTACTCTCCAGAATTGCTATTGCTGCATGAGCCGTTAATAATTTCTCACAAAGTGAAACGAAGTTATTCGTTGTTTTTTGTGTTTAATTCGTAGACCACCATTGAATTTAAAAAAAAGGATTAATAGTACTCTCCAGAATTGCTATTGCTGCATGAGCCGTTAATAATTTCTCACAAAGTGAATTGAAGTTATTCATTGTTTTTGTGTTTAATTCTTAGTACACCATTAAATTAAAAAAAAATAAGGATTAATAGTACTCTCCAGAATTGCTATTGCTGCATGAGCCATTAATAATTTCTCACAAAGTGAAACGAAGTTATTCATTGTTTTTGTGTTTAATTCGTAGAACACCATTAAATTTAAAAAAAAAAACCGAACCTTTTTATTAAAATTATTAATTTGTAAATTCGATTATTCTGAACTCCTGCGTTTAATCAACCTATACATACCTAAACAAACTACAACACAAATCAATATTGTAACTACAGCTTGCATTCCCTAATTCGACGCTTACACAGTCTTGGTAAAAAATACTTAAATGATGTGGATGTATTTGACAATAATCTGAAATGGAAAATTTCTACTTAGTTATAAATTATTGTTAATTACAAGTTTTTACGTTATTTATTTATTTGTTATTAATATTGACTGTGGATTTTGTGGATATTTTGGATATTGTGTTATATTTTTTTGTTCCTTTATATTCCTGTATTTTTGGCTTTGGCGTAGTATATTCTTATTTCAAATGTAATTAACTTCTGTGCATGTTTTTTTTTTTGTATGTGATTTAAAAAAGATGTACTCGTATGTAAAAGCCCTCTGGGCGTCTAAATAAAAAAAATACAACACCCCGACTTGAAGGTGAACGGACATCCAAGTAAAGTGAACATTAATTTTTATTTTTTTAATTGTATGTACGTTTAAGTTTATTTATTTATAAAATACGTGATATTTAATGGAGACATTTACATGGAGTAGATACATTAGATCACCAAACTAGGCGGCTGCCTGTTTCGTGGTGACCAATGGAGTATTGTTACTTTGTATGAAGTCTTGTGTAATCGCAATAGATAATGAAAAGAAATTCAACAAAGAATGGGCAAAATTCCCGTATATAGGCGAGATTTCAAATAAAATAGCAATATTGGTTAATAATAAAAAGTGTAATACAGCATTTTACAGCGTAAACTCATTGGGAAAA
The DNA here is from genome assembly GCA_022606495.2 of Halesus radiatus. Classification (NCBI taxonomy): domain Eukaryota; kingdom Metazoa; phylum Arthropoda; class Insecta; order Trichoptera; family Limnephilidae; genus Halesus; species Halesus radiatus. The sequence goes on along the minus strand of JAHDVE020003311.1, from coordinate 5,536 downwards.
AAATTCTCATTAATGATAGAGATAAAAGGGAAAAATTTTGCAATTCTGGAATATATATGATTCACTGCGGAGATTGCCCGGCATATTACGTAGGCCAAACGGGCAGAGCCTTTTACACCAGGATAAGATTTTCTTGCTGGGTAAACAATAAAAACGACCTGTCGAACGTAGCTAACCATCTAATAGACAATCACCACCCATTCCATAAAGACACAGATGTTACAATATTACATGTGTGTAATAAAGGTAAAAAATTAGATAAATTAGAATCATTAGAAATTAATCGACTAATAAGCAAAGTAGAAGAAAAGTACGTAATGAATAATTAATTAGAGAAAAAGGCTGACTCTCCGCTAATATATCCATCATAGTGTAACCTTACTTATATGCAGTAACAGTATATAACCATGAATGTAAATAGGAAGCATATTCAAAATACCAGAATAAAATGTAACTGGGAATTTTTGTAGCAGACATCCAAGGCGAACTCTAAGAAGATATTACCCTGATGTGTACCTATTATAACATAATAACATATTTTAAAGACCCAACATAAATGTACCTGATTACCCGTAGTTCATGTGACTAGGGGACAAAACTGCTATAAAAGTTCATCTTAGCAAACAAGACGGAAATTACAGGGAAATAACAACACTAGAAAGAACCATCTGTTCAAATAAGAGCTGACGAATGACTTTATATAATTTAAAAAATACCCATAGATTCAGTAAATAAACACAATGTAATCCGTTTTCCGGAGGGTAATAAACCAACCCGAAAGTAGTCAGCATACCATAGATCAAGTATTCATTGTACCAGTCTGAGGATGCTCGTGATAGGGTGAAACCGGTCCGGTCGAAAATAAATAAGTGGAAAAAAGTTACAAACGAATTTAATTTTTTTTAAATCATTCTAGTGTAAACATATGGATTTATTATATTAATTATATTAACATGCTGACAATTGGAAAAATTATAAAAGAAAGTAGAAGATCGAAAGGAGAAAAACACATTATATCACAAAAATACACTTTTTTCTTTTTATATGTGCAAGCATGCACACATGTACACATAGGTGCACACATACACACACACGCAAACACATACGCATATAATATACGCATATATGTACGCATATATACACATATGTACACACTCATACACACATCCTTATGTATGTATACATATACACACACATATACATGAACGTACAAATGAACATACACATATATACCCACACACCTAAACAACATACACACCTCTACCTGAATACGAGAAATAGGCTACTAACACTATCACAATCACTCATTAAAAGTCCCCAAGCGCCTTCTTAAAACTGTGGTATTTAGTTATTGCCTTTATTTCAATTGTTAAATTATTGAAGATTTTAGGAGCAAGGAAATTAAACTGTGACTGTGCCATTGATGTTTTTGTTGGTGGAATAATATAATTGGATTGGTTGGAATATCTAGTACTTTTTTATAATAAAACAAAAACACCACTAAATTTTAAATATCGTTCATATGTATCGTGATATCTATTTATATACCAGTGATATACTTGGAAACCTGCTTCATAGGACAGTTCATTGACTGAATTGGCATCACGTCTGGGTCCCATCCAGGCGTCGTAAGTTCAATTCCTCGGCTGAATAAGTCCTCCATCACAATACAAGCAACATTTTCCGCTTACTGTGTGATTGAAGTAGGAGATTTTCAAATATTAACAGGTTATTCGTAATCCTGGAATACTTGTATTCCTTTAAAAAGCAACGTATTTTTTAATCCTTAATATTTCGTTTACCTATTTTTTAAATAATTTATAATATTTTCATACGGATATTAGGTTTTCGTAGTAATGTATTTTAAAACATGCTAAAATACGCTGTTCATATCTCAATTTGTGATAGAATGCAACAAATGCTGACATTGAACGTATTCATTTTTATACATAAACTCAGAAACAACTTGTTACCAATATATTTCTCCAAAAAAATATTTACAACATGGACATTCACAGACATAATACAAGAACGTGTAAGGATATTAGGCTACCGAAAAAGAACAAGCCAATACGTAAAATAGTATATTTTATAAAGGTATGAAATGCTATAATGCTCTGCCGGACCCAGTCAAAAGTGAAACAATTAATAAATTTTAAATAGATTGTAAAAAACACATTAAGTTAAACAAGAAAAAAATCATTAGTTTTTAAATTATCATTATCTATCTGTAATAGTATAAGAGTTATAATTAGTTATTTTGTAAACTTAAATGTACAAATAACTAAAAATAAAATAAATAAAACAAAAACAAAAAAGAATGGAGCAACGGGTTTTGCTCATTAAGGTGACGATATTTGAAGTCATAGTTCATAGGAAATCAGCATACAACTTCTTCAGTGCCGCTTCAAGGCCGACCGGAGTGCGATCAATACACAGTTAAATCAAAACAAAGCAACCAAAACACACTAACAAAACTAGCTATGATTATCTTACGTGCATTAATAAGCGCTAACGGTTAATATTATATGTTAATTGTTAGGTACTCGTATTGTGTTTAATTCGGAGAACTCCATTATTTATTTTTAATGTTTTAAGAATTCTGGCTTAATGGCGAATAAGGACTTTTTCAAATAGATTCAAACAGCATAACACGTGTTGCTATAATAACAAAAAAACACTGTTTCATAATTCGCAGAACATCTCTTAGTGAATAATCACTTCCCGCTTGGCAATAACGAGCCTAAACCCTCACATATAGAAAGAAAGGGTCTTAGATTAAATTTACTGGAAAAACTACAGATAAATAAAAGAACTAATCACCCGAATACAACGTTAATCAAGAAAATAAGAACAAAATATTTATTCTCCTCTCCTTAGTATTTTCATGAAACCTTAAAAGTATAATTGCTTAAAATATTTCAGAGATCGATGAATTTTCAAATTCATTGACATAACATTCACGTCATAAAATGATTATGAAAAAACTGAAAACAGATTTCAACTGTCAGTACCTACGACACAGAATAATTTTTTTTTTAACGAAATTATTAATAAATCAATTCACACACGATATAAATGAATTTGATAGGTGTGAATAAAATCATACGATGAAATAAACGATTACTTCATTTAAAACCACGAAATTTATTTAATTTATCACAACCTACCGGTTTCGCTTAACACAAGCATCATCAGGGCACAAAATTAAACTAATTACCGTGTGTGCTTTTGTTGTTGTTTTTTATCACTTTTTAGTGTTATTTTTGAATGCATGCTAGAATCCGAAAACCAGTCCACAAATTCACACCCTTGTCTGGTACAACGAATGTAGCAGAATCAAATCCTCCGGAAGTATCGGCTCGCTGCAGCCCTTCCCGAAATGTATTATGTATCTCCTTTAAACTATTCATCCTTTAACTGAGCAAAAGGAATGTATAATACCTAAAAGAAGTCATTTCAGTATCGCCCTGGTGAAAGACCACCATTCGGAATGGACAGGTTGCTTGGAAAGGCTTTAGCCGTATTTAATCACCAGATCTTAGCCAGGTACCTCCCCACCTTCCGCTCGCCCATCTCCTTTTCCTCCCCACTATCTTCAACCTCAAAACATATTCCCCAGACGGTTGAATGTAGTTGGGACTCTTATACAATATATATTTTTTTGATGATTTTTGATGATCACATTCCGATGTTACAAATAGCCTGACAATATTTGAAAACCTCCTACTATCATCACAGTAAGCGGAAGATTTTGCTTGTGTCGTGATGAAGGATTTAGCCAGCTGAACTCACGCCGCCTGAGTGGGACCAGACGCGATGCGAACTCAGCCACTGACAAAATGACGGCACGTCGATAAAAAAGAAATATCGCCTTTGATCTATTATTTAAGATGTACGGCCGTTCTTCCAAACTGTTTTGTTGAGCAACGCTCTGTTTGCCTGTTTTCAACCATCTTTTACCGTTAAACATCCTAAATTGTCTATGAAGGTGCCCGCCCACTTTTATAGACAATAAAATGATATCAAATCCCGCGAAACTACATTTCATTTCGTATATGTCACATTTGAAGTTTCTCTTCCGTGAAAAACAAGACAAACGTAGCTTATAAAAGGTCAAAAGTTAGGTTCTATTCAGTTTTATTTAAAACATACAAAAAACATGTTTTTCATATTCGAAAACGGAATCAAAATTTTGTCATTAAATATTTGAATCGCGTAAAATAGATAATAATGACATTTGACATTTCGGTGACATTTTTTCCTAGTCATCTGCCGAGTGGAACTTAATCCACAAAAATCGATATCTTAAATTGATCGTACATTTGATCGAGAATTTCGTTGGGAAGACCGTATTTTTGCATTTCAACAGTGTTGGTGCAATATTTCGGCTCTACACTTGCTCGGTAGAACGACCGTTAGATTTAAATTCTTTTCATGTCATATCCTTGTGTTGTTTACCTAGACAATTAACAATAAAAAAATACCCATGGATCGAAATCACAATAATATATATATATATATACCTGCCTATGTACATACAGTTTTATTTGCTAACATTCCTATATCCTTTTCATGTTATATCATTTCTCCTACATATCCATTAATGTTGACGCAACTTGTACAAATGTGTAGGTACATCTTAATAGGTTGGTGTCGGGGCTCTATAGAAGCCTGAGTAATATATATATATATATATATATATACCTGCCTATGTACATACAGTTTTATTTGCTAACATTCCTATATCCTTTTCATGTTATATCATTTCTCCTACATATTCATTAATGTTGACGCAACTTGTACAAATGTGTAGGTACATCTTAATAGGTAGGTGTCGGGGCTCTATAGAAGCCTGAGTAATATATATATATATATATATATACCTGCCTATGTACATACAGTTTTATTTGCTAACATTCCTATATCCTTTTCATGTTATATCATTTCTCCTACATATCCATTAATGTTGACGCAACTTGTACAAATGTGTAGGTACATCTTAATAGGTAGGTGTCGGGGCTCTATAGAAGCCTGAGTAATATATATATATATATATATATATACCTGCCTATGTACATACAGTTTTATTTGCTAACATTCCTATATCCTTTTCATGTTATATCATTTCTCCTACATATTCATTAATGTTGACGCAACTTGTACATCTTAATAGGTAGGTGTCGGGGCTCTATAGAAGCCTGAGTAATATATATATATATATATATATACCTGCCTATGTACATACAGTTTTATTTGCTAACATTCCTATATCCTTTTCATGTTATATCATTTCTCCTACATGTTATATCATTTCTCCTACATATCCATTAATGTTGACGCAACTTGTACAAATGTGTAGGTACATCTTAATAGGTAGGTGTCGGGGCTCTATAGAAGCCTGAGTAATATATATATATATATATATATATACCTGCCTATGTACATACAGTTTTATTTGCTAACATTCCTATATCCTTTTCATGTTATATCATTTCTCCTACATATTCATTAATGTTGACGCAACTTGTACAAA
>JAHDVE020003310.1:0-172645 GCA_022606495.2 Halesus radiatus | reverse complement strand
AAGCATTTATTCCCTACATGCGGGAGAAACTCAAAGAATACGACCGTCTGTTTACCCACAACGTAATAGCCGTGGGCAGGATGAAAGATTTAGGTATATTATCGTACGATGAAGCCGTGTCGTATGGCGTAACAGGCCCTGCCGGGCGTGGTTCGGGCTTTGCATCGGATGTGCGTAAACACCATCCGTATGCCTTGTACAACAAGGTGGATTTCGATGAAGTGTTGCGCACCGAAGGCGATTCGTATGCGCGCTACCTCAACCGCTTGGATGAGATAGAACAATCGCTACGCATTGTGGAACAATTGATAGACGGTATTCCCGAAGGGGACTATTTGGCGAAAACCAAAGCCATCATCAAATTGCCCGAAGGCGAGTTCTACCAACGTGTGGAAGCTGCTCGTGGCGAGTTTGGTGTATTCATCGAAAGCCGTGGCGACAAAACGCCGTACCGCCTCAAATTCCGTTCGCCGTCGATGGCTGCCGTATCGGCAATGCCACTGATATGTGCCGACGAAAAAATATCGGATTTCATTGGCATCGGTGGATCGATGGATTATGTGATTCCCGATATTGATAGATAAGAGAAAAAAAGAAATTAAAAGAAAACAGTTACAATATAACAAACATCTATGTTGTTAAATTATTCACGACCATTGGAGCTTGCTCCCCTCCTATCCTGGCTCGACGCCACCCTTAGGGGATGTATGCCTGGCTTTTGGGCATCGGTAATAGAACTGGTGCTGGTAGGTGTGGCACTGCTTACGGCTTATGCAGTAATAGCCTTGATACTAATCTATGCCGAACGGAAAATTACCGCCTTCTTCCAGGCACGGCTAGGCCCTAACCGTGTAGGAAAATACGGTATTATACAAAGTGTGGCCGATATGATAAAAATCCTCTTGAAGGAGATTATCGAAATCAACAACGTGGACAAGGTGCTGTTTTATGCCGCCCCGTTCTTTATGATTGTGTCGTCGATGCTCACATTCGGAGCCATTCCTTTTGGCGATGGGTTGCAGGCACTCGATTTCAATCTGGGCGTGTTTTACGTTATCGCCGTGTCGTCGTTGAGCATTGTGGGCGTATTGCTGGCAGGATGGTCGAGTAACAATAAATACTCGATGATTGGTGCCATGCGAAGCGGTGCACAGTTCATCAGTTACGAACTATCGGCAGGATTGGCGTTGATGACCATCGTTGTGTTATCGGGCACAATGAGCTTTTCGGCAATGATAGAAAGCCAACGTTACTGCTGGAATGTATTCAACGGACACATTATCTCGGTCATCGCTTTTGTGATATACCTCATTTCGGGACATGCCGAAACCAATCGTGGCCCTTTCGACTTACCCGAAGCCGAGTCGGAACTTACCGCCGGTTACCACACCGAGTATTCGGGCTTGCAATTCGGCTTTTTCTACCTCGCCGAGTACCTCAACATGTTTATCGTTGCTGCCATTGCCACTACCGTATTCTTGGGTGGATGGATGCCTATACAAATACAAGGTCTTGATGCTTTCAACCAAGTGATGCAATACATACCTTCTTATGCTTGGTTCTTTGGCAAAGTGGGCTGTTTGGTATTCCTTAGCTTGTGGGTGCGCTGGACGTTTCCTCGCTTGCGTATCGACCAATTGCTCAACTTGGAGTGGAAATACCTGTTGCCGATCAATTTGGTCAACCTCTTCGTGATGGTTATTATCGTATTGGCAGGATGGACGTTGAAAGACTGGTTGCCAAGTCTATTTTAAGAAAGAATAATTACTTATAACAACATAAAATGAGTTCAGTTTCAGAATACTTTTCGGGTTTATTCGGTGGCATCAAATCGTTGCTCACAGGAATGGGCGTAACATGGCAGGAGCTATGGACGAAGAAAGTAACGTCGCAATATCCCGAAAACAGGGACACGCTCGTTATATCGCCTCGTTTCCGTGCCGAACTGCTAATGCCGCACGACGAAAACAACGAACACGCGTGTACTGCTTGCGGTATATGCCAAATGAATTGCCCCAACGGAACGATAAAAATAGTATCGAAAACCGTGGAAACGGAGGATGGCAAGAAAAAGAAAGTGCTAGACCAATACCTCTACGACTTGGGGATGTGTACCTTCTGCAACTTGTGTGTAATTACTTGCCCATCGGATGCCATTGTGTTTTCGAACAATTTCGAAAATGCAGTATTCAATCGTAAGAAATTGAACGAGAAATTGAATCACGAAGGATCGAAACTGCGTGAGAAGAAAAAAGAAGCCAAACCCGAAACGGACAAACCGGCTGCACCTGCCAAAGAAAAGCAAGCTGAACCAGCAGTTGAAAAAACGGCTACAACCGAACAACCTTCGGCATTGACTTCGCTCATGGGGGCATTGGCCGACAAGAAAGCTGCAAAAGACAACGAAACTAAAGAAACAGAATAATCGAACGATTATGGTAGAACAAATTATATTTTACATTTTAGCGGCAGCGATAGTCATTTTCTCGCTATTGGCTGTTACCACACAACGCATTATCCGCTCGGCAACTTATTTGTTGTTTGTGCTGTTGGGCAGTGCGGGGTTGTACCTCATGCTCGACTATCATTTCCTGATGGCGGTGCAGATAGCTGTTTATGCCGGAGGGGTTATGGTACTGTTTATCTTCTCGATATTGCTAACAAGCCAACCGGGCGAAAAAATCCGTTTCGAACAACCCAAACGGATGATACTTGCTGCGCTGACTGCCTTGGCAGGATTGGCCATTTGCGGACATATTGTATTCAATAACGTGAATAAGTTTTACACTTACGTTACACAAAGCGAGTTGAGTATGCAATCCATCGGATTGGCGTTGATGGGAACGGATAAGTATCAATACATGTTGCCATTCGAGGCTATAAGTTTGTTACTATTGGCATGTATCATCGGAGGAATAATGATTGCCCGAAAACGATAAGGTAGCTTAAATAAAGAAATTATGGAGAATATTATAACCAGTTGCCTATCGGGCCCGATACCCATGGAGGCGTATCTAATAGTAAGTTTGGTCATGTTTTTTGCAGGGGTCTATGGCTTCCTATCACGCAAAAACATGCTGATGGTACTCATATCGGTGGAGTTGATGCTCAACGCTGCCGACCTCAACTTTGCGGTGTTCAACCGTTACCTGTACCCCGGTCAGCTCGAAGGGTTTTTCTTTTCGCTGTTTGCCATTGGTATAGCCGCTGCCGAAACAGCTGTCGCCATTGCTATCATCATCAACATATATAGGCATGTGAAAACCATCTATGTAGATGAGCGCATAACCAACATGAAACACTAAGGTCGCAGACCTTTTTATTATTTGCCTATCTATAACAGCAAGAATGAGTGATAGTGATTAAATGTTTAATTAAATAATTATCGTTACTTAAGAAGGAAATTAGAAAAAGAATATGGAGAATTTTAATTACTTATATCCAATACTGATAGTTGTACTGCCGGCTATTATGTTCCTCGTACTGGGACTTGGAGGTAAATACATGAAACCCACTGTTGCCGGAACGATAGGCACAATTGCCCTGTCGGTGATGGCGGTATTGGCATACGTTACTGCCTACCAATATTTCTTTGTGCATGGCATGGTGGATGGCGCTTACATAGCAGGTAGCGAGAGTTTTACTTGGCTCAAATTCACAAAAGATTTACATATCGACCTCGGTGTATATCTCGACCCCATTTCGGTGATGATGCTTGTAGTTATTACCACCGTGTCGTTGATGGTGCATATCTACAGTTTGGGGTATATGAAAGGCGAAAAAGGATTTCAACGTTACTATGCCTTCCTGTCGCTGTTTAGTTTCTCGATGCTGGGCTTGGTGGTTGCCACCAATATTTTCCAAATGTACATTTTCTGGGAGTTGGTAGGTGTATCGTCTTTCTCGCTCATCAGTTTTTATTATACCAAACCATCGGCGGTGGCCGCTTCCAAGAAAGCGTTTATCGTTACCCGTTTTGCCGACTTCTTTTTCTTGGTGGGTATATTGGTACTTTCGTTCTATACAAAAACATTCGACTTTGCCTCCCTTACCGGAGCAGGAGGTGCCCTCAGCATTGCCTCCACCGCAGGACAATCGTTCCTCGGATTCTCGGTATTGTCGTGGGCAATGATCCTCATATTTATGGGTGGTGCTGGTAAATCGGCAATGATGCCGTTCCACATCTGGCTACCCGATGCCATGGAAGGCCCTACGCCTGCCTCGGCACTCATCCACGCGGCAACAATGGTTGTGGCAGGGGTGTTCTTGGTGGCTCGTTTGTTTCCGGTATATGCGCTGGGTGCACCCGAAGTGCTTGCTACTATTGGCTATATAGGTGCTATAACGGCTTTGTTTGCGGCTATTGTAGCCTGTACGCAAACCGACATAAAACGGGTATTGGCATTCTCCACCATTTCGCAAATAGCATTTATGATTACCTCGCTGGGGGTGTCGGGCTATGGCGATCACGATGGCTTGGGCTATATGGCTGGTATGTTCCACTTGTTTACACACGCATTCTTCAAAGCCTTGTTGTTTCTCGGTGCAGGAGCTATTATCCATGCCGTGCATAGCAACGAAATGGACGACATGGGCGGACTGAAAAAATACATGCCCATCACCCGATGGACATTCCTTATCGCTTGTTTGGCGATCGCTGGTATTCCTCCGTTCTCGGGTTTTTGGAGTAAGGATGAGATATTGGCGGCGGCATTTGAGCATAACAAAATCATCTATGCTTGCTTGACCATTGCAGCAGCCTTGACGGCGTTCTACATGTTCCGTCTCTACTACCGCATTTTCCATTACGACAACGATAAGCATTACCACCACAAACCCCACGAAGCTGGTTTGTCGATGGCTATACCGCTCATTATTTTGGCTACGTTTGCCATCTTCTCGGGTTTTGTTCCGTTCCACGATCTCATCACATCGGATGGTAAGCCGTTTGTGGTCCACATGAATTATGTAGTGGCTATACTAAGTACCGTTATAGCTGCTGTGAGCATCGGCTTAGCTACATTCATGTATCGTAAGAAAACCGATATTCCCGACAAGATTTCTGCGGCCTTGGGCAGTTTCTATACAGGGGCATTGCACAAGTTTTATTTCGACGAAATATGGTTGTTCGTAACCCGCAGCATCATCTTCAAACGCATATCGAAACCCATTGCCTGGTTCGACAAGCAATATGTGGATGGATTTATGGATTCGCTCGCATTGGTTACCAATAGTGCTTCGGACAAGATAAAAGGATTTCAATCGGGACGCATCCAACAATATGCCTTCGCCTACCTGGTGGGAGCATTGCTGCTGGTGGTTTGTTTCTCCGGTGCATTGATATGGTTTATTTGTAAATAAGATATAGAAATAATATGACAAGTTCGGGTCTTCTACTTTCGTCTTTTGTTATCGTTCCGGTGCTGATGCTGCTGGCGTTTATCCCTTGCCGCAACATCAAGCAGGTGCGCACTGTGGGTGTGATAGGTGCAGCCATAGAAATGATATTGGCAGGCGTGTTACTCTTCCTTTTCTATGGGGAGCGTGCCGCAGGCAATACCTCCGAAATGCTTTTTGCTTACGATGCTGTATGGTATCAGGCAAATAATCTGAATATCCACTACTCGATAGGGGTAGATGGTATATCGGTGCTGATGATTCTGCTCACGGCAGTTATCATTACCACAGGTACATTTGCGTCGTGGAACATGAAACCGCTACCGAAGGATTTCTTTATGTGGCTCACGCTGCTGTCGATAGGTGTATATGGGTTCTTCATTTCGTTGGATATGTTCACCATGTTTTTCTTCTACGAAATTGCCTTGATTCCGATGTACCTCCTCATCGGGTTATGGGGTACGGGACGCAAAGAATATTCGGCTATGAAGCTTACACTAATGCTTATGGGTGGCTCGGCATTCCTCCTCGTGGGACTGTTGGGTATCTACGTTCATTCGCCCATTGTGGATGGCTATCATACGTTCGACATCATGAAAATAGCTGCCAACAATACCATTCCCATCGAAGCCCAACGGTGGATATTCCCACTCACGTTCCTTGGCTTTGGCGTATTGGGAGCCTTGTTTCCGTTCCATACTTGGTCGCCCGATGGACATGCCTCTGCACCCACGGCGGTGTCGATGCTCCATGCCGGTGTACTGATGAAACTGGGTGGATACGGCTGTTTCCGCATCGCCATGCGTTTGTTGCCCGAAGCGGCAGTAGAGTTGTCGTGGATATTTATTATTTTAACAGGAATTAGTGTAATATATGGTGCGCTGGGAGCAATCTCGCAAACCGACTTGAAATATATCAATGCCTACTCGTCGGTGAGCCACTGCGGATTGGTATTGTTTGCCATACTGATGATGAACCAAACGGCAATGACCGGTGCGGTAATGCAAATGCTTTCGCACGGGTTGATGACCGCCCTTTTCTTTGCCTTGATAGGGATGATATATGGAAGGACGCATACACGCGACATTCGCCAAATGGGTGTCACGCTGATATAACGGAACAGTTTTGAACACACGTAAAAAGGACACAGTATGGTACGAATTGAATCGCTTGCATGTGAGGGGAAATTACCATTTCTACTATTCGCGTCTACACGGCGATTAACATAGGACTCTAGGACATTAATACTGTAAGATGGTATCAGGGTTGCAGGATATTCAGGATACGATTCCTAACAATCTAACAAATAAAAGCATGTTGGGCAGACGTAGACGCAGACGCCTCGGTTAGTAGAGTTGAGTATCGTTCGTTGATCCCACGTTGGTTCCAGTTCCGGATCAACCGCAAACACGATTCTGGTCCCTGATCGATTCCCCGCTCTGCAAATCGTGTCTGAATCGTATCCGCTTGGCCGGAACGGATGAAGATTACGACATTTTCGCCGGACAGACAGCCACCAAATCGGCCGAGACGAAGATGCTGGGGAGATTTCTGTACAGGGAGAATCGTCTGAACGAAATCTTAAGGAGGTGAAGATACATAGGAAACATTCAAACACGTGCCCATACACATCAAGGGCTATGGGGAACTGCGAGATGTGTACTATTAACTTAAAATGTTTTTTTTTTATTAAAAAAACCTTTGTAACCTTTTTCCACTTATTTATATTCGATCGGACCGGTTTCACCCTATCCCGGGCATCGTCAGACTGGCACAATTAAAACTAAATCTATGGTATATATAGCATCGATGTCAGGAGTGAGTCCCATTGCTTTCTAATATTGTTTTTATGTATGACTTGAAATGTTGTTTTATTGCTGACGGTACTGTTTACTATTATGTTTTTAAAACTACTGTCGGTTTGTTTTATTACCCCCTGGAAGACGGATTACATTATGTTTGTTTACTGAAGATATGGGTTTTTTTTTAAATATATAATTTCATTCGTGTCAGCTTTCATTTGAACAGATGGTTATTTCTGGTTTTGTTTTTTCCCTGTGATTTCCGTCTTGTTTGCTAAAATGAATTATATAGCAGTTTTTGTCCTGTAGTTACATGAACTACGGGTAACCGGGTACATTTTAATGGGTCTTTAAAATATTTTATTTTGTTATAATAGGAACACATCTAACATCCTTCATAGAGTTCGCCTTGAATGTCTGCGACAAAATTCCCAGTTAAATTTTACCCTGATATTCGTAATAGGATTAAACCGGCACCGTCGAAAATAAATAAGTGGAAGAAAGTTACTAAGGTTTTTTACTAAAAAAATATCATTTTAAAATGGAATTCCACCATGAGTTAGTTGACAGTTTCAAAATTAGAAATAATTAAAAGTACTATTAACTTATTAATCAACAATTATTAAGTAATTTGAAGAAGGAATATAGCCCTAGCCGAGATTATAAAATATTACAACACAGGGGTATGCACTGTATGCTGATCATACGCAGGGTCAGAGGCCGTAAAGCTGTCTGTCCTCGTCCCAAGAAAATACAATACAGTTCTCATTTTTTTCTATATGGTAATAATACTAATAGGTTTGGGCGACACTGGCAATATTCTGAATCCACAACACTGCATGACGTTATAAAGATATCCAATATTTCAAAATATTAATGTAAAAGTGGGAATTGAACACGTAACGTGCTTAGCTGGCACGGAAATGGGATGAATTGAGTCTCACACAAATATACATAATAAGGTACAGCAAGCAAGAACTACAGTATCCGGAGAAGAAAACTAACCTACAGCATCCTGTGCGATCAAAGGGTAACAGAAATAAGTAGAATATATGACACGAAAGGCGTTGGAAATGAAGGGAAATGAAATAGTGCAGGACAATGAAAATTGGAAAGACCGTGATTATTGGGTTAACTTATTTCCGTCGAGGAAACGGTTCTGGGTGAAAGCTTCTCCTGACGCGAATCATAATCAATTGTATACAAGGGAATTTTTATTTGCAACAGGTAACGAGCAGAGGCATTTCAGCATTCAGAAAATGGCTGCTTTATTCTCGCCAATCGGATATTATTATTGGTTGAAATCTTCTACCTTACTATCACAGGTATTTGACCTCTCAAGTAATAGTATCCGACAGTGTATAAATTATATGTAATAGTATTCAATAGTATACAAGTTTTCATTAGTTATATGTAATAGTATCCAATAGTATATAAGTAATAATTAGTTATTATGTAAACTTTAATGTACAAATAACTCAAATAAAAAAAGGCATTCACCTTTTCAATGGCACAATGCTCGACGTTTTTGTATTTGTAGGTAATATGTAAATTTACTTATATAGGAACATGAAACATTAAATAAAAATTTATATATCTTTTGAAACAAGCCGTCATCATGATGTAAGACACATGTTTAAATATAGATTCTAGTCTTACCTCTTAGTTAAATATAATGGCTACAAAATTCTGCTCCTTTAAATCTGGTTAACCATTATCAATCAATTTAGTTTATTATCAAGGAATATATTTTTAAAGAAACAACCTCATCCACTTTTCTAACACTTATTCCGCGAAATTATTGATTATCCCTCGCGAGTAAAACTTCAATTTTATATTCGAGCTGACATCCGTAGGTGGGCACTTGAATAATTTTTATTTGTGAATGTTTTTCAAGTCACCTCGTTCAGTTTAAAAATGCTCCGTCACCAAGATCGTAAACTGTCTCGTCATCCCGTCTCGAGACCCGAGACTGAGACTGAAGTGTCGTCGGAGCTTTTTACTGTCACTCTGTGGTTTACGGTAAATTGGCGGAGGGCCCTGAAAACTTACTGCAAACGGGCGAAGTTCAATTTCATTGAAACAGCCACTACAAATGGTTTGACAAAAATGAATATCGGGACATTATAATACCGGGGAAATTGGAGTGGAGTAACGATCTTCAGCAATAAGAAAAAAATAAAAATAAAAAAACGAGAAAACCCCTAAAAAATTATATAAAATTTAAAGTTTTAGGTACATACGTACAGTTGGTTGAATAAGGCATCAATTTCAAAAGAAATAAAAAACATTATGGATAATTGTGTAGAATAGTTAATAATAACAAATAAAACTAGGCTCATTTTTATTTTGATACTTGGGGTGCAAGGGCGCTTAACAAAGCTAGCACCCTTGGGGTAATTTTCCAACGAAAACGGCGTTATAGGAGCAATCCAATCATTATTACTAGAAAATAACTAATAACTAAAATACTTTTAAAACATGTAAACGATTACTCTATTTTTTTTCTTATCTCTTTGAACTTAACTATTATTCTATATTAATTATTGTACTATACTCAAATTATCTGGTATACACAAGTATTTTTTCTGTACTATTCGTCACTTCTCATTATACTTATATTATAGTTTTTTTTCTAGATATATTATATTACCATATTATGTCAATACTAGCTTTTTTACTTCTATTTATATACAATGGAACTTAACATGAACTAAAATTGTCAATTTGATTGTCCTAAAACGGGATTTGTTGCTAGTTGGGCGGTCAAAGCTTTCTTACATTTTCAAATAAATAAATATTATAATTATTATAAAAATTTAATTTATTTATAATGGTGTTAATAAAACACATCATTATAAAAAATAGGCATACATTTTAATTACGACAATTATACACTTTATAACTAAAACACGTAATTTCGTGAAAACAGTTGTATGAAGAATGAGCTAATGATGAATGTAAATAAGTCCAAAGTCATGGTGTTTGAAAGAGAGAGTACGAAAACAGTATGCAATATAGTTGTGAATGATGAATACTTGGAGCAGGTCAATGAGTTTGTGTATTTGGGAAGTATGTTTACGAGAGATGGAAAGACAGATAGGGATATTGAAAGAAGGGTGAATGCAGGAAACTCCATTAACGGAGGACTGAACGCGGTTGGCGCAAACAAAAAGTTGTCCAAGGAAGCGAAGCTAGCAGTCCACAATGGAGTGCTGATAGCAACCTTGATGTATGGCAGTGAGGCATGGAACTGGCAGAGGAAGGATGAAAGTAGACTGAATGCTGTAGAAATGAGATCTCTGAGACGAATGTGTGGTAAAACCATGTATGATCGAGTGAAAAATGTTGAGATTCGTAAAGAATGCAAGGCTGATGTAAGCGTAGTGAGCAAGATTAAGAAAGGGACGATTAGATGGTTTGGGCATGTAGAGCGAATGAACGAAGAAAGGAGTGTAAGGAGAATATATGACGCGAATGTGAATGCAAGAAGAAGCCGGAGACGCCCGAGGAAGACATGGCACGATCAAGTGAATCAAATACTGAATAACCATCACGCCGTTTCCCCGCAGGGGTACGCAGAGGGGACGAACCGCCAAACAACTCGATCTTGGCATACACTTTTTACTTCATTCACATTCATACATTGTCTCATACATTCTCTTCTATGATTCCAACTTCTGACATGGCCCGACTCAAGTATTTGATTCACTTGATAGTGCCATGTCTTCCTTGGACGTCCCGGCTTCTTCTTCCATCCACATTCGCGTCATACATTCTTCTTACATTCCTTTCTTCGTTCATTCGCTCTACATGCCCAAACCATCTAAGCGTTCATCATGATTCATCATTCCAAATCTTCTCTTCCTAACATAACTTATTAATTGTTTGTCAGGGCTGTGCCAAAATCTCGCTGAAACAACTGCGGGTTCACCACAGCAATGATCACTCACTTCCAGAAACAAAATTGGGTCGTCCCGCATAATTTATTCAACTATTTCATTTTCGTACACCTATCATGCTTTTAAAAAGGGACGTCGATAAAAATTCACTAATGAAAGTAATTGTTACGCGAAGACTGTTGCGCGGGCAATGGACATTGAATGGAAATGAGTATAAAATTGTAACACATTAATTTGAAGGTGCTAAGGCTTTCAACTATGTGGAAATCTCAGTTAACATTTTAAAGTGATTTCAAAATGCCCTCGGAGAACTGACGTCAGAATTACATAGACATGCCCAAAGCAAAATCTATGCTTACCATTTTGACGTGGAGGCAAAGGTCCCATGACATCCATTTTGGCACCAACTAGGGTCGCGCATTTTTTTTAATAAACCCCGCTATCTTTCGCACGCTGACTGCCGTCTAATGATCATCGGAAGATTTTAGGGAATAACGCAATCTTATGCATTAAAATGATGTCAAAATAGAACTGATAATAATCGCAAATATCGCATTACATTCCACAAGAAATCGTTATTTAACTTAATTTTAAGCTTATTCAATAAACTCTTAACAGTTTTGTGAAACGATCTTGTCAAACCGAAATGACGACGACGCGAAAGCGTTCATGATAAAATATTCTGTTTATGTGGACAAGCCGAACTTTTTTTTATCTATGGTGTTTTACTTAAATTGGCAGTTTGGGTTAGCATTGGATGTTGACACGGCAGCTACGGGAAGCATATTGGCGATAAATTCTACACAATTGTAAAAAGAAAGAGCAGATTTGCTTTTTGAAGAGTAAATACTAATACTTTGCGGTTCAATGCGAGTTGTCTGCATAATATTGGGATTTATTTATTGGCAAATCACTGAAAAGGACATGTCTCCAGGTTCACCCCTCACCCTGCTAAATTTGCCTTCTTCCCCTCACCTGTTAAATCACCTCTGTTGATTAACTTCTCTGTGCCTCGGGGCCTTTTTTATCCACGGATAGTGCTGACGGGTGAAATGAACCACATTTAATTTTAATACCCCGCTTCGCCCGACACTACTCTTATCGATTTTTTTTCTGACAATGTCTTATCTATTTTTTTAACATCAAGGTGACTATTTTAAAACTTCGAGTGTGCGTAGTACTTTTTTCGTGATGAAATATGCGAAGTGTGGAGTTATCAGAATTCTAAGGGAAGTATAAGTCGATGGAACAAGATCCAATTTTTGAAAATTCGATATGGAGTGTTTTATGTAAAATGGTCACTAAAACAATCAATTCGCAACGTACTTATACGTAAGTGATAAGCGTGTGGATTACGTGTATTAATATTCTTTCGTGAATACCCCCAGGACTCTAGACCAGACCACGTGCATGGAAAATAATCAACCACACATGGTGCGAGACTGCGAGGTGTCACTCGCATGGGGCAAGATAGGTCATGAAATGTCTTTGACAAAACAAAGTGATCACAACCCTACAGAAAGAACACAGACCATCTCATATAACGGTACCACGGACACTACTTGGTAAATGGGAAATAACGCAGTACCTATCTGGCAATGACGTGCATTTCTCTATGTCTGGAGGGATGAGCCTGGTGCTTTGATATCAAAATTTCAATATTCGGCTCCAATTTAGTCAGGTTTAATACCCCTGCGGTGTAGACAGAGAGGATATACCGCCATACAACTCCGTCTTGGCACATACTCCTTGCTTCATTTCATTTACATTCATACATCACCTCATACAAACTCTTCTATTATTCTGACTCTTGACATGGCTCTACTCGAGTATTTATTTATTTATATATACGCCTGTAAAGGCTTTTACATAATATAAAACACAATGTAAAAAATATAATCGGATTTATGCTATCGGCGGATCTACAAATGAAAAATTACATTAAAAAATTACTTACTTTTCTCCAGCACTCTCAAGCAAGATGACATTGATTTACTTTGTCAAGATTTTGAATAAATAATTAAATCAAAGTGTCAAAAGTCCCGTAATATCTTCATGTTTGATATCTTAATATTTTGTATTTCAAGACTAACTATCATAGCACACATATAGCTACGATACACTCCATAGTTATCTAATTATATTTTTGAAAATATTTGCGTAACACTTTTCTTCTCAAAATTCGGAAAACAAATGAACAAAGTTTGTTTCAGATATTCGTGTTTATAATGGTTTAAATCAGGTTTTTCAAGCGGAAATGACAGTATAAGTGCAATGGTCTACAAGCAAAATTGTTCTGAATTAGTCATACCTATTTCACACATTACAAACGTTAGCTTTGAGAAAGGCTTATTTCCTAATCACTGCAAAAATGCCAAAGTTGTACCTGTATTTAAAGGAGGGGATAACCTAAATGTTAATAACTATCGACCTATCTCCCTACTTAACACTTTATCAAAAATAATAGAGAAATTAGCTAAAATTAGATTGATGACTTACATAAAAAAACATGAAATTCTCTCAATTAATCAATTTGGCTTCAGAGAGAGTATGGGAACAAGTGATGCAGCTTTAAAAGTGATCACCACAGTCGTAGAAGCTCTAGATGCTGGCAACAAAGCAATGGCTGTCTTTCTAGACTTGTCTAAGGCCTTTGATACCGTATCCCATGGTTTACTGCTTAAAAAACTTAATGCAATGGGTGTTGCTAATAAAGCACTAGATTGGTTCAGAACTTATCTTGGGAATAGAACACAGAGAGTAATGATTAATGATCATATTAGTTCAAATAAATCAATTGTATATGGTGTTCCTCAGGGTAGTGTTCTAGGTCCAATTTTGTTTTTAATATATATTAATGACCTTTGCAAATTATCATTCTTCGGTTCTTCAGTTGCATTTGCAGATGATACTGTTCTGGTGTTTACTGGTGATACTTGGGATGAAACTTATGCTAAGTGTGAGTCAGGATTAAAGACTGTTAAAACGTGGCTTGATCAAAACCTTTTAACTTTAAACACACAAAAAACTAAATATATTACTTTTAGCATTTCTTCCGTAAGTCAACCCTCTGTAGACCGTTCCTTAACAATGCATTGTTGTGTACGCGAGTGCAATTGTCAATCTTTGGAAAGAGTAGACAATATAAAATATCTTGGCTTAATTATTGATAAATATTTAAAATGGAATGATCATATTACTGTATTAACAAACGAAATAAGAAAACTAGCCTATATCTTCAAGACCCTAAGAAATATATTGGACAAAGTTACACTAAAAACTGTATATTATGCTCTTGTTCAATCTCTTCTTTCATATAATGTTGTATGTTGGGGTTCATGTTACAAGACTACACTAGAGTCCCTAAATGTTGCTCAAAAATTAATTTTAAAAATAATGTACAAAAAATGTTTTTTATATCCATCACACCGATTATACAGTGAAAGTAAAATTATGACAGTAAGGCAATTGTACATAATACAAGCTCTGTGTAAATTTTTTAACAATATTGATACTGCTATAAGGTCACAACAAGTGCACAATACTAGAATGGGTTCTTCTCTAGTGTATCAGCCGGCAAATAACAGAACATCATTTGGACAAAGGAGTTTTTCTTGTAAAGCTCCTTTGTTATATAATAGGCTCAGTGACAACATTAAAACTATAAATACGCTAAATTTATTTAAAAAAGTGATAAAAAATCTATGTTAGCTGAGAGTGGTGATTTCGTTTTATCCATGTTATCCCTTATGTTGTAATCAATGTTGAAACATTATATACGCTCAATATTATCATTATTATCTACTTATTATTACTTACTTACTACTATTTACTTCTTATTACTTTCTGATTACTACTTATTACTATTTACTTATAATTATATTTTTTACCTACATTTTATTATTTACTTAATACTATTTACATAATTTTATTTTTTATCTACTTATTATTATTTACCTATTTTTATTTTTATTTAAATATTATTTATCTATTTTTATAATTATTATGTACTTATTATTATATACCTATTAATATTTACTTAATATTTAATGTGTATTGTTATATGCTTATTAATATTTACTTATTATTATTATTTACCTATTATTATTATTTAACAATTATAATCTAAATTTTAATTTTTATTGTATATCTACTACTAATATTTACTTACTAATATTTACTTATTAATATTTACTATTATTTACTTATTAATATTTACTATCATTTACTTATTAATATTTACCACTCTTTATTCATGTAATATTATTTACTTATTAGTATTTACTTATCATTATTAAATTGTAAAGCCGCTCATCTCAACTATTTACTTCTTATTACTTTCTGATTACTACTTATTACTATTTACTTATAATTATATTTTTTTACCTACATTTTATTATTTACTTAATACTATTTACATAATTTTATTTTTTATCTACTTATTAGTATTTACCTATTTTTATTTTTATTTAAATATTATTTATCTATTTTTATCATTATTATGTACTTATTATTATATACCTATTAATATTTACTTAATATTTAATGTGTATTGTTATATGCTTATTAATATTTACTTATTATTATTATTTACCTATTATTATTATTTAACAATTATAATCTAAATTTTAATTTTTATTGTATATCTACTACTAATATTTACTTATTAATATTTACTATTATTTACTTATTAATATTTACTATCATTTACTTATTAATATTTACCACTCTTTATTCATGTATTATTATTTACTTATTAGTATTTACTTATCATTATTAAATTGTAAAGCCGCTCATCTCAACACAGGCCTGTCCTAGGGAGATGAGTGTCTAATGTTTTGTTGTCATATTTAAATTTGATAAAATTAAATAAAAAAAATAAAAAAATGGATGAATTAAACAAGTCCATGCCAGCACGATTGGTTCAAGCCTGCGCTATTCTTGCAAAGTACTGGCGTTGTTATTGCGCTTATGTACGCAATACGGCCGCGGCGTTGCTAGTTGCTATTGGTGGCAAATATGCAAGTTTTTTACAAGATACACGTTCAGCGATCACAAAGCGAATAGCATTAACTACTTACACAATTTTATGAAATATACATATAAATTATGTCTATTATAAGAGAGTATTAAGTAAGTACCTACATAGGTACTATCTGTGA
Organism: Halesus radiatus; assembly: GCA_022606495.2. Lineage (NCBI taxonomy): Eukaryota > Metazoa > Arthropoda > Insecta > Trichoptera > Limnephilidae > Halesus > Halesus radiatus. The sequence goes on along the minus strand of JAHDVE020003310.1, from coordinate 156,382 downwards.
GGTGGATTATTACATTTGCAGGAAGCCAACATTTTGGTGACGGCCTGCCTAAATGGAATCCACTCTCGTGGACCCCCATTTACGTCTCATGCACCCCCAATTTTTTTTTCACTGACGTGGACCCCTTGCAGGTCGGAATCGACCCCTGGGGGTCGATATAGACCACTTTGGGAATGACTGATATAATGCGACCTGCCAGGCAAGAATGTTTTTCTGTATATGTTTGTACACAATTAGATCAAGAACAAGTAATATTTGTACAGCGCCCTTGAGGTGATTTTTCACAAAAACGGCGCAACACAAATCATCCAATTATTATTATTTGATTTTGGAACGACGCGCAACGTAAAATATAAAAACGCTAAAAAATAAGTATTATTATTATTATTAATTGATCGGAAAATAAGTGTTGTAGCATAATGTTGGCTGAAAGAGGTCAATGAAATAACATTAAAAAAGGACAAAAAAACATCAAATTAAATAGCTCTAGTCCGCCTTCGCACAGAACCCCCTAAGTGAGGGGTAATAAGGAAAAAAGACATAAAGATCAAATAATTTACAAAATACGTAATATAATAATTAATATGCCATCTTGTATTTCAAACTGTCACTCTGAAAATATTTTTTTTTACTTGCAGACACTAATAAAAAATTACAATAAATAATTATTAACCCAGCTATTTCAAAAAGTTACAATAAATCTTATTTTGACCAGCACAACAAAGGAATGTATTTAAAAAAAAACCTTTATTTATTGTAATCAATACGCTGATAACTATGTATTTAGGCTTGTTTCCAATAAAAACGATAAAGTTCTATGGCGACTTAACGAGGGATTAAAAGTAAGATAAAACACATTTCTACTTTGTCACTTTTAACTAGCAGCGGTCCGACTTTTTGTCTCATAAAAAAATGTTATCTCAGATGGGTTTAGTTTAGTCAGATGGCACAGCAAACACCCATCTCTTTCTAACGTGATAATCTGAATACATCAACAAGAGTGAGTGAACAGTGTGGGTTTTTGTTGCTGTTATTTTTGCCTGCGCCGAATTCTGTAGGTATTAGGTATGTACTATGTATCTAAAAAATAAATGAAAAGATACGAAGGTCAGCATGGTTGATTTGTAACGTAAGGATCTTTGGTCTCATGGGGAACGAGTGGGAAAGGCGTATGATGTAATCACGGAAATTTTATATTCGCGCGTGAAAGGGGGTTTATCTCGGTAGTGGACCATTTCATACCAAATGGAGGAGAACCAGAAACGATTGGCGCGTTTCTGTACTCAGAACTAATTTAATGCATTCCAAAACCATAAAACATTTCGAGCGTATTGCTAAATATTTAATTTTAAAGTAATTATTAAAATTTTTACTCGTGGAAAGCATTCTAAACGTTTGACGGGGATTTGTTATGAAAAATACACGTGTCACAACAAGGGATCGTTCACTATGGTTTCATTAGTGCTGAATCGAATGCCATCACTACCTAGTCTATATAATATCGGTGAGATGTAACGGGCTTTTAGTGAAAAAACATGAAAATAAGACAATTATTCAAGCAAATAATATTTCATTACCTTGAAATGTCCTAGAGTAGTAATTTTAAACACCCTGCCTTGCATCAAACGGGGTACTTATATATTTTTATATGTTGTTAGAGGCCTACCTAGTTGTGAGTATTTTTGAATTTAAAAAAGATTGTAGGGTGAAGTGTTTTAAGAGCAGCAAGGCACCGAAACGACAAGCAAGAAGTAGGAAATTAACATTAATTTATTTGTAGATAAAGCGAGAAGATAATAATAATAATATTATATTATCTTCTTTCTTCATATCAAAATTACAAATAATGATATCCTCACTGCGATTTCCCGTGCTGAGGATGTCATTTACAAAATATGAAATTACAGTATATTAATTGATTAAGTTTTAATTTGGAGTGCCCTACCAGGTAAGTATGTTTTCTGTATAAGTACATAATAAGATAAACCAAGCAAGTAGTATTTGTACAACGCCCTTGAGGTGATTTTTCAAAAAAAGCGGCACTATATAAATCATCCAAGTATTATTATTATGAAATTACATTATATTAAATCGATGAAAAAATAATATAATTGTATGGTGGGCTGTTTTAAGTGAAGTTGAGTGGTTTCAGTGTTAGTCCGTATTTGGTGTTAATATGTTTTCTATTTCAGATCTCCCTATGTAACGTATCTAGTGTTTTATTTTTAAATTTATTATGGTTGTTGTGATTTTTAAAGAATAGTGGGATTTTGTTATAAAGTTTAGTACCAAAATATGAGTTTTTTGTCCAAATGTTTTGTTTGTAGTTCCTTGTTGTTATTTCTTGTTTTTCGTATTTTTTTAATGTAAAGTAGTATTGTTTTAATGACATAATGTTAAGTTTGTTGAAGATGTCAGTGCTATTAAGTCTTACTATCACAAGTCACAAGCAAACTGTCTGAAAATAGTACAATAATCACTTATGTATCTTTGCAATCTACAGATCACCCTCTTTCCAAAACACCGATAACTTTTTGAATTCACAATCGCCAGCAGCTCAAAAAAACGAGAACGTTAAATCATAAGAGGCGATCTCAATATTAATACGATTCCCGAATGCCACCGTTCGTCTTTTAGTATTTTATATATTCCCGATGAAGAAAACACCGCTTTCGAAACATGTGTACATTAATAAAATGAAAAAATATTTTTATTCAATTGTGTCTATTCAGAAAACGGTGCCTTCATAAAACTTAAATAATGTCACTGGGCGCGTAGTACCTACAAAATGAAAAAAAAAACTATTTATCGGTAGCACCCAAAAACACACTATTTGCAGGATGCCAACTCAAGAAATGATTCGAACTGTAAATTTTATACGGGTAATTAGGAAAATGTATACGGTTTCAAAAGACAATTATCATCAAACCGTAAGTTTTTAAATTCTATATACTCGTAAATAGTTCAATTAAATTGTTTGGTCAAGGAAAAATGATAAGTGAAGAAAAATTGAAGTTACTTCAGGAACGTGGACACGCCCCCGACACACTTCTATCGGTTTACTATCCCTTCAGTGATTTCAAGGCATCGCGCGAAAGTACCTCAAATACGCGATGAGTTCAACGCCGCCACCGCAGGTTGTTATTTCAAACAGTTGAAAAACTGCTTAAAATCTGCGGTCGCCAAAATGAAACCGTAAACCTTCTCAACTGACAGGCGATGATTGGCTCGGCCGCTAACAATAGCTATCAAATAGCGGTGACGGTTATTTCAGTTCTTTCCAGGAACGATTCCAGTTTCAGCTCCAATGTCGTGACATCACTAGACCGCTGACTGGTGAAGCATTTCAATATCATTGGCTTCTAGTTGGATATTCCGGGAAACTTTAACGGTGAGTATTCGAGCGATATTATTATTTTACCATTCAGAATACAGACCGGTAAATTTATTTTAGAAACCGGCGACAAGGATTTATTTACAATTGCACGACGGGTTAATTGGGTTACGTTAAAGGTTTATTAGGTTGGGTTAGATTAAGCTTATAGGCTAGTTTCTTTTCTTCTACTTTTAATGATTTTAATTAATGAGATAAAGCCTTGTAAGGAATATCCGTACAGCGCTCTTGATGTGATTTGTCATAAAAATAACAATAACAAATCATTCATTTATTATTATTATTACACAATTCCTGTATCATATTATGAAAACATTTGACATTACTCCGTAATATTTGGCGTATGCTAGTATCAGTGGCGTACCATTTGCTTCGGCCTGCCATGGGCCGGGCCCCAGGACATTCAAAATAATATCAAATTATTATTTTACAGACACACACAAAATGAACGTTAAATTCAACTGTTTCTTGCACAAATCAACATTTATTATTTTGCCAGTGACACCATGTGAAGATTCTTTTAAAATTTAAAGCAAATCAAATTTAATAATGTTAGTATTACGTTCTGCGAGGATTCTAGTTTTTTTATTTTTTTTTTTAAATTATTGTGACAGCTGTTTCGGCGTTCAAAGCCATTTTCAAACTGTGGTTAGGCCACATTGAGACGACTTACATGGTTTTATTTACCCCGACCCAATTTGTATTTGCTTTATTAATTCGAATTACTCGAAAAATAACTGTGATACATAAATTTCTCTTTTCTGTGAGGTACTTACAGTTGAAATCGGTTTTCCCCGCTTTCAATGATGGCATATTTTTCATAGCTGATCTATAATATGCTATTAACGCAACGAATTTAAATATGTGTCGTAAATCCATGAATTAGTTCAAAGCATTCCGTTGTTTAGATTTCGTTAAAATATTAAGTGTAAAATAGACAATTTTTCTTATTTTATTTATTAACGTTATTTTAGAATGGTTAGTTCGTTTGTTTACCTCTAGTTGCTCCAGTAAATCTAATCTAAAGACCCTTTTTTTCCAATTTGAAAATTCGTCTGCGGCGTTAACTCTGCTTTAATATTCTTTAAACGGGGATTACACTACAAAGATATCGAAAACGTTGGTGTAAAAATCTAATATCATAAATATGTGGGGTAACTGTAGTCAAAGGGAAAAAAACAATAAAAACGAAATTTAACATAAAGCACTCTTATTGTGAAATATACCCAGAGTACCGTAAAAGGTGGTAAGTTAACGTAAAACTTGTAGATAAATAACTATTGAAAAATCTTTTCAAATAGATTTAAAAACTGAATATTATTGGTGTATCAGATACACTCGTAAATTGCTTAGCTAGGCTAGCCCGGTTAGTGCTAACCTAAAGTCGCTTAATGCGTTCACACCCCGCAACACTTTAAATAACTAAATGTGTAAAAAAAATACGTTAATATCTTAGAGTAATAATATATTGTTACTCTAAGGTTAATATCCATTAAAAACTACTTACGTTTTTTAAGGTCATTTTAAAAATATTTTCCAGTTCTAAAAGTATTTAAAATAAATATCAACTCTTATTGTGCCACCAGTCTTCTAATAAACGTAACAATAGAAAAGGAGGATAAAATAGCAACTGTAAAAATCATATCATCTTTAAGCTTAAACTGTGCATCTGAAGCGACCTGCCAGGTAAGTATTTAATTTTTTCTGTATCTGTTTGTACATAATTAGATAGAGAATAGGAAGTAATATCTGTACAGCGCCCTTGGGTTATATTTCCCAAAAATGGCGCTAAACAAATCATCCAATTATTATTATTATTACTGTAAAGATAAAAAAAATAGAAATACGAAGAAATACGAAAATTGCACAAATAGATAATGTTATATTATAGATAGGTACCTACCTACTGAGGGTTTCCTAATAAATACGCCAATGTTATTATTTATAAGTATATTATGATAATCTGAGGAGATAAGATATGAGTATCGGTCTGAATTCTGAGTTTTTATCTGTTTTATTTAATATGGGAGATTATTCCTATGATCAGAATGCATGTTTTGGTAGACGAATGAATGGATGTTTAATATTACCTAAGTAAAAGTACAGTAATAGGAGAATACTGAATTGTATTACACCCCTATAACGTGTGTTGTAGAAATAAGAACGTAAAAAAACGGTCACCGGATAAATCAACACAGGTATGAATCGGCACACTTTGCAATTTCTTTCTTTCTTTCCTTCAAGTGATATAAAGTCATTAAAAGTAGGAATAAATAGCCCGAAAACCTAATCTAATCTAACCTAACCTAACCAATAATATATATAAGATCTAATATAATTTTTTAAATTTCTAACATAAATTTGTTATTCAATGTTTTATAATAATTTTTTATAAACATTTTTCATTAATTACTGACCTACTTTAAAGAATTTTTGTTAATGTTTATAATTTGTCTATTCTTTCATTATTGTATTCTATATTTATTATTTCTCTATACTTGACATTATTATTTTGTTTGTATTCTATATATTCCCGATGAAGAATGCATCGCTTTTGAAACATGTAGATATATTTGTATATTAATAAAGTGGTGAATACAAAATAATTTTAAATTAATTTATTAATAATGCAAATATATGTATTTTTTATTAAAGAAAATAATTAGGTTAGGTGAAATTAGGTATTCATGCTAGTTTTTTTTTCTTTCTTACTTTTACAGACGTTCTTCCCAACCCCAGTAAGCAACTGTTGAATCGAAATTTTGCCTTAACACTGGTTCAAATGCACAAATACGCTATTCCTGACGAAATTCGCGATCAAATTAGGATATCGATTTTTGTGGATTAAGTTCCCTCAACAAGGGAGTAGTTATAAAAAGTGTCAACAGGGTGAACAGATGGCACCGAAATGTCAAATGTCATTATTAGTTTGGGATTTATTTTACTTGAATGAAATATAGAATGATAAAGATTTTTTTTCCGTTTTCGAATGTCCGAAACGAACATTGTGCTTCGCGGCATTATCAACAGTACATGTACGTAAAGTATAAAATGTTGATTTATGTATTAGTTTTTAAAACAAATGATATGTATTCATAATAAATACAATATTAACTAATCTTCGTTAATTTAACATTGAAAGTTTTTACTTTGATGTCACTCTATTGTCTTAAAAGTGGTCAGCTACTATTTAATCGTGTATGAAGATAGGCGGATACTATTTTATATGATGGGCAGGCACCTCCATAGATAATTCAGGATGAAAAGTGGTTGGAAACAGGCAAACAGTGCTAATACTTAACAAAACACTTGGCTGATCGGTGACTGATCATTCGAAAAAAGTTGGGAAGAACGGCAGTTAACGACTTAGTATCGCTTTCAAAAAGTGTGCCGATTCATAAGTGTGTTGATTATGAAACCAAAAAAATAACATTACATAACTTTGCGAGGGCCCGGGAGTCGGGGGAAGGAGGAGTCACGCCACTGGTTAATATATTCACACAGTGCACCGTCGTAATCTTCACATCCGTATCATGCATACTGATTACTGATACATATATTACATCACTGTGGCTCTCCGCTCTGAGCTCTGGAGCACTTAAAGATGTCCAAGACATATCATCAAAATGACTGCGGTGGTACAATAAAATAAATCGGAAAATTGCGGGCACGGGAAACATAAACAGTTTAAACACAACGAGACAGAATGCTTTTTTTATGGAATACAGTTAGATTGCCGCATGTAAGGATCGCTTGCTATGCAGGGGAAATCGTTTCATGAACGAAGTAAAAAGAAATGCTTTATTTTTGTATATTTTTTCTCTGTCGAATGAAAAGTATATTCCGCGTGCCTTTAGGTTAAACTGACAACAAAATTGAAAAATTTCAAAATATCGAATTCTGTTTTCACGTTAACACCATGTGTTTATTGGGAGAATTTTTAAGCAATTTGTAATTAAGTTGAAATAGTTTATTGTATTATTGTTCTATTAATATCTGCCGGCACCGCGCAGTACAGACATGTACAGTGGCAGACAAGGCACAGAAGGAAGTATTCACATTACACTGCACGGGAATGTGTTCATAGATAATGGAAGCAAATAATTTTGCCGTGCCTGTCATGGGGGAGGGGAGGGGAGGGGAGGGAGTTACGTATTTTGTTATTTGGAAGTTTTTTTGAAATAATTACACTTATTTTTTTATTATTATTTTATATATATATATATATATTTTTTAAATTTTTTTATTTATGTGACACTTCACAATAGCGCCCCTGTATGTAAATAGCACATACAGGGGAATTATATCGTTACAAAATGTCACATTTTTAGAAACATTTTCCACGGGAAATCGGTGGGTACAATTATTCCAAAACTTCAGAAACATTCATCTCGATCATGCAAAATGCCGTATAATTATTTCAGAACGGATGTTCCCCCCAATGAACAAGTTGTGGACGGCTGTAAAAACGCAACTGCACTTTTCAGCACTAAAAGCTATGTTAATTACTACGGTGAATATTTAAAAAAAAACGTGCCAAGAATTTCGGCCGTACTTAAAATCATCACCTGCTATATATTGAAGATAATTTATCAGACAAATATAAAAAGATATTCATGTATTCTTGAACAAAGAAACGCCACCGAAAGTGCATATTTATTTTATAACTTAAAATAAAATGTGAGATGTTATATTTTTTTAAAATACCTATTAGCACCCTGAAAACCTCTTCGCCCTTCGCCAAGTGTCCCGTTCTGGGGGGAAAATAAATGGCAAGGTTATTTATTTAACGGTAGGCAGACCGCCAAACAACTTGATCTTGGCATACACTTCTGGCTTCATCCACTTTCATACGTCTCATACATTCTGTTCAATTATTCCGACTTCCTTTTTTCCTCCGAATATATATTTTCAAAAAAAAAAAATTTATGTGAAGTCCGTTATTGCTGAACATAACCCGACTCCTGTCTTAAAATGTTACTATTTTTGTAGTAATATTGTGAATGTATTATTGTTGTATAGCCATATGTATACTGTATAATATAATGTAATTTTTTTTATGAATATGCACCTAAGGAGTACTGTAGGAGTAATATTAAGAATAAGCAAGAATGTATGTAATATGTTAAGAATGTATAAATAGTATGTAAAAGTAGCACTGTAGGAATACCACTGAATGGAGTTATTTAATCATGTTTAAGTTTATTTATAGTAAAGCGCACTTGAAGTGAAATAACACAAAACTGCGCTATATAAATGCTTTGTTATTATTATTATTATTATTATTCTGACATGGCCCGACTCAAGTATTTGATTCACTTCTTCTCGGACGTCCCCCCCCCGGTTTCTTCCATTCACACTCACGTCATGTATTCTCCTTACACTCCTTTCTTTGTTCATTCGCTCTACATGCCCGAACCATCTAAGCGTGCCTTTCTTAATCTAGCTCAATACGCTTAGATCAGCCTTACATTATTTATGAATCTCAACATTTTTCACACGATCATGCATGGTTTTACAGCACATTCGTCTCAGAAATCTCATCTCCATAGCATACAGTCTACTTTAATCCTTCCTCTGCCAGTTCTATTGCCCACTGCCATTCATCAGGGTTGGTATCAGCACTCCATTGTGGTTGCTTCTTTGGACAACGTTTTGTTTGCGCGAACCGCGTTCAGTCCTCCGTTAATGGAGTTTCCTGCATTCTTCATTTATTATTCATTATTTATACGGTATTCTTATTAGCCTTCAAGATTTTATTTTATTATGTGAATACAGCATCATAGTCCTAACTACAGGGAGCTAGTGCAACTGTGGAATTCTCAATTTAGGTATATTGTGAGGCCGAAGGGATTGCGGATGGGAGAGAGATGAAGAAGAAGAAAGTTATATATATATATATTTATATGAATACCGCACAAGAGTCCTAACTGCTCCCAACCGTCTGGAGCCAGTGAGACTATGGCATTCCCAATTGGGGAATGTTGTGAGGCTGAAGATATTGGGGAAGGGAAGGAGAAAGGGAAGAGGAAGGTGGGGAAATACCTGGCTATTCAGATCTGGTCACCAAATACAGCTAAAAGCCATTTCGAGCAACGTTTCAATTCTGAATGGTGGTCTTTCACCAGGGCGATACTGAGAGTATCTTCCACTCTATGAAGTATCTTATATGAAGTATATACTTCTATGAAGTATCTGACTGTTCAGATCTAAAGTCACTAAACAAAGTTAAAGTCATTGCAAGCAACGTTTCGATTCTGAATGGGGGTCTTGCATCGGGGTGTAACTGTGACGCGTAAGTGCGTGGATGAAGAAGTCGAGGACACAAATGATAAACGTAACAAACTTTAAAAATTACTTTACAAAAATAAATTTATACTTAACGTTGAAAGGTTTGATGAGTGATTTGCCCGTTTAATGAATATTTAATTAAGTGGCTTTAAGTTAATTAGTTTTTCAAAGAAGAGATTAATTATGAAGTAAAGAATTGAAGGTTAAGTGAGCTGTTAGAGTTAAGTGCACTTGAGGTGAAAATCTACTAAATTAAGGTATAGTAACCAATTGAGATCGATTGCCTATACCCTTTTAAATATTTCAAATAATAAAAAAAAATGAAAATCAATTTTAATAATGTTATTTAGTTCTGCAAGTATTTTAGCTTTCATTATTGTGACAGCTGTTTCGGCGTTCAAGGCCATTTTGAAACTGCGGTTAATCCACATTGCGACGACTTATTTATATGATTTTATTTACTCCCACCCAATTCTAATTTGGACGGATGTTTAAAATAATTATTTATTATCGATAAAAACAGATTTAGTTAGAAAATAATTAAAATTATCTATTCTGTGAGGTTTTTACATATATGACGTGTTTTCCCCGTATTTAAATGGCAATGTTTTCTTAATTGATCTATTTAAATGTGTTGTATTGTTTTGGTAGTGTGAACATACTGAGAAGTGGGGAATAAATAAATAATAATCATATAAATAAGTCGACGCAATGTAGATAGCCACGCCGAAAAATCTGTCACAATAATAAAAAACTAAAATACTTGCAAAACTTAATAATAACATTATTAAATTTCATCTACATTAAATAAAAAAATAAATGGAGTTCTACGAATTGAACACAAAAATGATTAATAATTTCTAATAATGTTTTGACAACGTGATAGTCAGTCCTCCAATTCGTGTTTAGTCGCAATTTTTAGCAAAGAAAATTGCAATAGAGTGTCGAAAGGATGGAGAATTTATACCTTCAATCTAATGGAGATGAATGTGAGAGTATTGTGAATTGTAAATTTATGCCTTCAATCTAAGGGAGATGAATGTGAGAGTATTGTGAATTGTAAATTCATACCTTCAAGATGAATGTGAGAGTATTGTGAATTGTAAATTTATACCTTCAAGATGAATGTGAGAGTATTGTGAATTGTAAATTTAAACCTTCAAGATGAATGGAGAGTATTGTGAATTGTAAATTTATACCTTCAATCTAATGGAGATGAACGTGAGAGTATTGTGAATTGGAAAAGAATGATGGATGAAACGTAATGTAAATTACAATGCAAGATTATTGTTTTTTAACTTACCTTCACAACCTGATCCAGAGAGGGAAAGCAAAGAGAAAAAAACACAACAAATTAATAATGTAAATTTTCTACATTTCAATAGTTAACAAGAATAGTGGCCAAACTTTGAGGCGTCCCAACAGTGGAAATATGGAAATAATTGAAGGAATATTGTGAGGCTGATAGAAGAGCGAGAGGGGTGAAAGGGGAAGGGGAAGGCTAGGAAGAATCTGGTTACTAAACTAAGCTAAAGCCTTTTCAGGTAAAGTTTCAATTACGAACCGGTTTAAGTACAGTGAAATGATGAATGTGTACCATAATTAAAAAATATATATTTAACCAATAAGACTCATTGGTTCTTATATTTGCACTACACTACTTCGTATTTGGATCAGCCTCACAACATTCCCCAAATATTCCCCAAATACCCCCCCCCCCTCCTATACACACAAGCGCAGCTTTATATGGAGGTAAATATTTATTTAAAAAATATAGTCACAAAAGTATATATATATATATATATATATAATGCATTACTATAAAAAATGAATTATTAGAATATAGATAATAATTATTACTCCGTATCAATTATTATATATTTTTTCTTTAATGAATGATTGTGTTAAAAAATACATATATACTCGTGTATATATTACAGACGCCACAGTCCAACTGGCTCCAAACAGTTAGCAACTTAGCTAACTTGTATTTACATAAAAAAGCTCTTCCCCATCTGCAACGTAGCTTGACACATGTCCATCATTCCTCTAAAATGGTAAATGATTCAAGAAAGTAAACTAATCATATCGTTATCTAAAAACGCAAAATCATTATATTTAATTTTAAAAATATATATATATGTTCTTATTTTTTAATTATTTTTTATTTATTTTAGTACATAAAACAGGCAATATGCACAAAACTTACATACGTGAATGTTAACATAGCGATAATAATCAATAAGTACAATAAACAACAACAAACATTATCTCGCAAAAATGATAATAAGAATGAAAAAGAAGTGAAAGGTCGAAAATATGTTATAAAGTAGGTGTATAAAATTAATACAATGATCACGATCATAAATGCCAGGAAATCATAAATAATGAAAGATTGTCTAGCGAATTCGAATGATGGATTTAATAAATCCCAGACCACGTGGTCCTGGAAGACCCCGTTACTGTAGACTGCAGCAACTAACAACATCCACCCTCCTCGGGACGAATCTCCTCTCGCGGCAGAGGTAGGCAGAGGGGAGACTGAGTCGCCGTCTCTAGGCAACCCGGGCTCCCCTCGCCCGCTCTAACTGCGCCGCTCAGCCAACCCCTCGGGAGCTGCAACACTTTGATGTTCGCCCACCCCAATAGGGGTTTTCACGCTCTTTCAGGTAGAATATAAGTATTATTTACAACTAGTTTACAATAATTGCTATAAAAATTATAAACAAAATAAACCTTTATAAACAGAACTATGTTGAACGCTTCGGGAGGATATTATAAAATATATAATGGAGATGTGTATAAAAAAGAACGACTCCGCAGAAATAGGAGCAATGGAAAATTTTCAGCAGTGGCGATTTCATTGCAAGCATTTTATGGATTTTGTTTGTAAATTCTGATTCTTCAAGTATACTTCTATAATAATAATAATAATAATAATAATAATAGTTGGATGATTTGTATAGCGCCGTTTTTGTGAAAAATCACCTCAAGGGCGCTGTACAAATTTTTCTTAACTAATTATGTACAAACAGATACAGAAAAACATACTTACCTGGCAGGTCGCTTCAAATGAACACAGTTTTAGAAAAAATTATTTATAGAGATGATAGTTTTACATGGTTATTTGTTTCTACTTTTCTATTGATGTTACGTTTATTAGATGATTGGTGGCACAAGAAGAGGTGGTATTTATTGAATTATTGGTATTAATTTTTTGGACTGGAAAGTATTCATAAAATGAATTTTAGGACTCGAAAATATCTATAAAATTACCTTAAAAAGCGTATAGTGTGGAATTTTTTCAATAATATCGCGTGACTGCCGTTTGTGCTGGGATTTGATTGAAAAAATGAATAAAATATTAGATTTAATGTAAAAAAAAAACTGTATTTCTTGGGCATTATTACAAATTTTTTTTCTTGACATTTTGTTTTAAGGAGTCTTATTCGCAATGCACATTTGTAAATTAATTTTATTTATTTGCTACCGGTTTCGACACGTACATGTCATTCTCTAGTGTTCTTAAAACTAAATTAAATTATACTAGTACAGAAATAGTGATATTATTACTACCCACTACCCTCACATATTTCCATATTACATTTCATATTCCGTGTACTCGAATATACCCGCCAACAAACGATTCATGTCAATATTTAAAAGCATTACGGCGTTAAGGAGTTTTTTTATAAAATATTTAAATTCGCGCCATCTATGAGCGCGTATTATCTTTCGTTTACCCTTAAAAAGAGTACTCATTATACAAACCTAAATGCGTAGTATAACCATAGTTCATGTTAACATGTGTGATAACTTCGAGGTAAAAGTTAAACGGCTAAATAGAAAATAAGAAATACAAGTATGAAATTATAAACGAATTTAAGGGTTTTTGAGTATTTTATTCACTAACCCACCGCGCGATCGTCTGCAACTTCGATCTCCGAATTTCCGCATAAACGGCCTGCGCGCGCGACAGATCCCCTATGTGCCTTCTCTCTTCTACCACTGCGCGCTGAGCGAACGGGTGCGAAAGAAATAGACAATCACGGAGCAAACTAAAGCCGGATTAACATAAGGAGTATTTTGACGCGATGCGATTTTCGCTATCCTGATTTTTTCAAGAAAGATAAACATCCCAGGTTTATGAATAACCAGACAATTATTGAAAATCTCTGACTACCATCACACTAAGCTGAATATGTTGCTTGTGTCGTGATGGAGGACTTAACCAGCCGATGAATTGAACTCACGACGCCTGGGTGGGACCAAACGCGATGGAAACTCGGTCAAATCGGTCAAAAGTTACAATATTAATGCAACGTAGTCATAATAATACCCTAGCCAGGAGTACTTCTGTCCAGGAGGTAGGTGCTGTATTTTAGAAACTTGGCCTGTTTAACTAAACAGGCTCTGACGATGGCAAGGTTGGGATAATCGGCTCCATGACAATTCAACACAGTGATAAATTATGCACGATTTTGATAAGTAATATAAATTCACTACAAATATGAAGAAAAAAAAAATTGCCTAAAAATCTCACCCAACCTGGCCCAGTTAGCAAAATTTGTAAAAAATCATGACTTTATATCTCCTTTAAAAAGTGTGACGATTTATCACTATGCCAAATTGTCCAGTTACCGAATTCATTCACAGTAAACACGAGGCAATATAATTGTAGGTTAGACGAATATCGAGGGAAGGTTACAGCGTGGTTTTTCTTCCTGCCCCCCTTACTCTTAGGTTAATTTTACTTTTATAATTTCTTCAAATGTTTGGTAACTTTGTGGCATCATTATTAATTATATAAATTAAAAATATACTTTGTATTTACCACTTTAATTAAAATATATAAATATTTCTCTACATGTTTCGATAGCAATGCTATCATCTTCAGGAATAAATGAATACTAAAAAATAATTTCAAGTATAGAAAAATGATAAAAAAAATTTAAAACAATAATTTAAGAATATACAAAATATGAGCATAAACAAAAATGAATTAAAGTAGGTAAGTAACAGATTAAAAATGTTAATGACAAAATAATTATAAAACATTGAATAATACATTTAAATTAGAAATATAAATAAAAATTATCATTATTAATATTAATATGAAAATAAATTTAAGAGATAGCTATTTTCATTTTTCTATACTTGAAATTATTTTTTAGTATTCATTTATTCCTGAAGATGATAGCATTGCTATCGAAACATGTAGAGAAATATTTATATATTTTAATTAAAGTGGTAAATACAAAGTATATTTTTAATTTATATAATTAATTTTACTTTATTTGAAAAAGCTTCGTGTAAAATACCCACAATTGCAAATTTCAAATAGAAAATTGTAGCAAAAATGCAAAAAGGCATCTCAAAAATCTCCGCTGGTTCAAAAACGTCTTAAAAGAATCCAGTTCAAGCTCTGCTGGATGGTATTATTTACGTCACTTAACGGAATGGCACCGGCTTACTTATCGGGACTGTGTATTCCTGAAAATACCCATTTACGACAGTCAACCTTTAGGTCAGTAGCCGTAAAGCCTGGAATAAACTGCCACATGATTTAAGAATGATCAAAGACTCGACAGAAATCAGAGTAAAACGTAAAACTCATCTTTTCAGACAATCATATCCATAATAGAAAAAATGCACATACAATTGCTTAGATAGGCTAGCCGGTTAGTACTTACCTGGTCACTTAAGCAATATAATGGCTTCTCTAATTAATTCATGCACTAATTATTGTTTCGAGGTACTGCAATACAGAAAGTCAGAAACTTTTCACAGTCCGCGACATTGCAAACTAAATGTGTAAAAAATATAAATAATCATTGATAATTTCGTATTCAAACCTAAGTAGAATTCTTAAACATTTTAAAGTATTTTATAAAAATTCTCAAGTCCTAAAATTAAACATAAAAAATAATTTAAATAAATTGGTACAAACTCTTCTTTTGTTAATTTCTTCAAATGCTTGATAACTTTGTGGCATCATTATTAATTATATAATTGAAAATACACTTTGTATATACCACTTTACTTAAAATATATAAATATTTCTACATGTTTCGATAGCAATGCTATCATCTTCAGGAATAAATGAATACTAATACTAAAACTTTGTTACTAATGTTCTAATAAATATAATATCAATAGTAAAGAAGTGCAAAATAGCAACTGTACTAATCGTATCTTCCTCAAGCTGAAATCTCTATGTATAAAAATGAATGTTTGTCTGTCTGTACGCGATTTTCTCTGAAAATTACGTAGAGAAGCGGAGTGTACGAGTACATATTACGATTACACAGAATTCAGAACTAAACTTAAAACACATCTTTTCAGACAATCGTATCCATAAATTGAAGAAATTCACCTGTAAATTGCTTAGCTAGGCTAGCCGGTTAGTACTTACCTAAAGTCATTAAATAAAAAATTAAAATAAATAAAAAAATTAAATTAAAAATTCACGCATCGGTGCACAAATGCGTCCACAGCCCGCAACACTGTAAAGTGTAAAATAAATCAAATAAAAAAACGTTAATATTTATTAAAAGTTTCTTACGCTTTTTAAGGTAATTTTATAGATATTTTCGAGTCCTAAAATTCATTTTATGAATACTTTCCAGTCCTAAAAATTAATACCAATAATTCAATAAATACCACCTGTCTTGTGCCACCAATCATCTAATAAATGTAACATCAATAGAAAAGGAGAAACAAATAACCATGTAAAACTATCATCTCTATAAATATTTTTTTCTAAAACTGTGTTCATCTGAAGCGACCTGCCGGGTAAGTATGTTTTTCTGTATCTGTTTGTACATAATTAGTTAAGAAATATTTGTACAGCGCCCTTGGGTGATTTTTCACAAAACCGGCCAAATCATCCAACTATTATTATTATGAAAGATGAAACCGGACAAAAGGACAGAAACTAAAAATATTTCAGTCGCATCTGGGACTCGAACCCAGGTCCTCTGCCTATCCGGGGCAACGCTCAACCGACTTAGCTAATGAGACAAGTTCAATTTGTGTCATCTTCTTCATCGATATTGAACTTGTCTCATTAGCTAAGTCGGTTGAGCGTTGCAACGGATAGGCAGAGGACCTGGGTTCGAGTCCCAGATGCGACTGAAATATTTTTAGTTTCTGTCCTTTTGTCCGGTTGAGCTTAGCTAATGAGACAAGTTCAATTTGTGTCATCTTCTTCATCGATATTGAACTTGTCTCATTAGCTAAGTCGGTTGAGCGTTGCCCCGGATAGGCAGAGGACCTGGGTTCGAGTCCCAGATGCGACTGAAATATTTTTAGTTTCTGTCCTTTTGTCCGGTTTCATCTTTCATTTACTAACTAACTAACTAACCATCACGCCGTTTCCCCGCAGGGGTAGGCAGAGAGGACGGACCGCCAAACAACTCGATCTTGGCATACACTTCTTGCTTCATTCACATTCATACAACGTCTCATACATTCTCTACTGTTATTCCGACTTCTGACATGGCCCGACTCGAGTATTCGATTCACTTGATCGTGCCATGTCTTCCTCGGGCGTCCCCGGCCTCTTCTTTCATTTAGGTTTGTTAATATTATTTTCTTCAATGATTAAATATTACAATGAGGTTTTTAAATCTCAATAAATATAATTAATAATAAAAAATAAAAAACATTATTATTATTATATAAAAAAAGTGTTGCATGAAAATTATGCTTGAAAATGGTTTACATGACAATATTACAGAGTTGGTGGTTTACATTACGGAATAGACAGAGTGCACAGTGACAAGTCTTGGTTTAGTTACAAGTAAGTAGTTGAGGAATACAAATACAGATGTGATGTATCATATACAAACTGGTCCCACTGTTGTTCAATATCAGGTTATGTTCTGATTTTGTAAACAGTAACATTTCGTATTACAAATAAACACGTTCCATTGTAATGTACGAGTATATTATCACTGCCAACAAACAAGGGCAACAACCATTACATCATTTATTTTATAATGCAAACCTGTGAAATTACAAATACTATCGTGCATGTAATTCAACAATCGGCACATACTAACACCACACTCAATTACGATCACGACGTACACTTTACCGAATAAGTTAGTTTGTAGATCACTAGTTATTAAATATACGTCTAAGTGATAAGTTATAGGTTAGATAAATTATGTTGTTAAGCACCCTTCAGGTAATTTTCTCACGAAGATGGCGCTATAGAAATCGTCAATTTATTATTACTATTATTATTAGTAGTTATAATAAACATAATACAATGTTTGTAAGTACAATGTGGCACAGGATATTTACCGTATAGCGTAACGGTACAATTTTATATGTGTACATGTGTGAGAATGTGTACAACACAAGCAAAAAAAAACCTCACAGTTTTAATTAACGCGTATTTACATTTCCATACAATAATTCTCTGTTATAACGAGTGTCCTTCACGGATATACTGAACAACATTTAGTGCCCACTGCCCGGAGTGCCCAGAGTGCCCAGTATTACACAATACGAAGACAAACACGTTATACCTAATCACTATTATTATTATTCCCTTCAGGCAACCGGAACGCGCTGTGCTTGCCCTTGAACAGTCCCGATATTGATTCCCGGCGCGTTTCCTCTTAGATGGGTCAACTTTCATTTTCTGTGACTTGTCCATTATAGATGCGATGCACACACACACACATGCACCACAGCGAAACCATACAACCACACAAACGCAAAGGGACCCAATACTAGCGCAAACAGATCCATACAAACGCAATCATGGCGAGAAATATGTATAATCATAGAGAAATGCAATGCATCATTGTTTGGGTGCATTTTGTAGCACACAATCAAATTGTTGATCTCCAAAACTACCAATTCCGAGTTAATAAAAGAGGCACTTAATAAAAACTGCACATTTCGAATTAAGTACGCTGATACATAGTCTATGTACTTTTCTGCGAAGGGTGCTTAAATAACTCGCATACTAATTTTAATGATAGTTTTATACGAGTCGGGCACTATCGATCGCCCACGATTCCCTGTTTCATTCGTACTTGTGTTAATCTGTATAGATGTGTCCCTCTCTTCAAGTGCATAAGGATGCAGCGTCAGACTGAGATTGAATAAAAGAGTAAAACAAAGTTAAAAAGGGTGTTTCATTATGGTGGAATGAGTAACAAAATTTACGCAATTAATCGGGCGTTTTTACTTAGTGGCTCAAATTTAACAGATGAAATCGAAATAATATGTTTGTGATGCGTTTTATAGTTTGTCTCATTCGAACCTGGGCTTTTCGAAAATGTTGTCTCTGTTCCTCGCTGCAACATGTACGAGTATTATACAGCCTAATTTAGATAGGGCATCCTGAATAATCTCTCAAATGATATAATATGGTCTCATGAATCCCGTGTTTATGTAAGAAAATAATCAACTTACGATTAACAGTCCCAAAGGTTACTTAAAATTCTAATTTCGAAAGAAATTGGCACTTCAGTTCAAGTATAAATATTCTGCATACAAACTTCATCCATCCTGAACGTGAGAAACTGCAGATCTTCATACTGAAGAAATAAGCACTGCATCAACAGCATATTTATAACATGGGTCCTGTATAATATTATCTACTTGTACATCAAATTAATAACATGTATATTTTAACGCGGCATCACATTCATTAATAATAATAATAGGATGATTTTTATAGCGCAGTTTTTGTGAAAAATCACCTCAAGGGCGCTGTACAAATATTACTTCATATTCTTATATTATTCTCATATTACATCTATTCTGGTCAAATGCATTGTACATATAGTTTGGTATTACAGATCGATGAGCTGGTGGATGCAATTTGTTAGCCATAAGTAGTAATAATATATTGTCTAGGGTTAGTGATAAGATAGAAAATTGAAAAAAAAAATTGCTCCCTTTAAGTGATTTTTCACAAAAACGGCGCTATACAAATCATTATAATATTATTATTATTATTAACAGGCAACTAGAATAGAAACAATTTACAAATGTGGTATAACGGTGTATTTTTACTAATGTATATCATTAGTAAACAAATTTGTAGACTACATCTTTGGCACGATCGAGCAAACCCGATGACTACCTGAGGAGACGTGTGGTGCGCATGAAACTAGGGAGGTATCTCTACCAAAGTTATCTTATTGGCAAAGGAAGAGTAGGTATTTATTTGAGATTTTCAATAATTATTATTTATAGTTACAAATATTTTTAGTTATTTACAATGACGGGGCCTATGAAAAGTTTCAAATTTTCCTATTAATTACTATAGGTAGAAATTAATGGCTAGCTTCGCTATGTTAATTAGGTATGCAACTGAACCATTCATGAATATGACTTTCCGAAGAGATAAGTTTTGAGTTTTCTCTGAATTCTGTCGAGTCTTAAATCAATATCGTATGGCAGTTTATATTTTCTCATGGATACCCCAGCGATATGCATTGAATTTCCTCAGTACGTAGACACAAAACTATCAAATCTCAAAGGGATGCAAGATTTTCAAATATCGTCACTTCTTTTTTGGACAGCCATCTTTCTTGCGCATCTGCATTTTTACATCTTTTTAAATTCTGCAGATTCTGATTTCGATGTCGTCTTTCCTTTCAATGAATTTCATAAGTCTTCCTTTATTGCTGAAATCCCGGCAGGGTTGGTTGCTCCGGAATACTCGGAATTCCAGGGATAAAACTTAATTATACCAAATCGTCCCTCTGCGGAAAAATGTCATCGAACACGATTTTGATCAAAATTAAGTTAGATGCAAAAATGCAACCCTTTAACGGCCGTTCTTTCCTACCCTACTGAGCAACGGCTGAGCCGAAATTTTGCCTCAACACTGTTCAAATGCACAAATACGCTCTTCCCAACGAAATTCTCGATAAAATTTACGATCAATTTAGGATATCGATTTTTGTTGATTAAATATCCTTAACAGAAAACTAGTTATAAAAAGTATCAACAGGGAGAACTAATGTCACCGAAATGTCAAATGTCATTATTAGTTTACGATCTTTTTTGCGCGATTCAATTATAGAAAAACAAATATGTATTTCCGTTTTCGAATGCCAAAACATGTTTATTGTATGTTTTAAATACAGCTGAAGAGAACCCAACTTATTTTTGTAATTATTAGCTATGTTTTGTCTTGTTTTTTGGCTCATCGAGAAACGTCAAATGTCAATTGAACGAAACGAACATTGTGCTTCGCGGCATTATCAAAAGTGAAAGTAACGCTTTATTTTCATCATATTTTTAACAAACGCGTTCGTAAAGTATAAAATGTTAGTTTACGGATTAGTTTTTAAATCAAATGATATGTATTCACCATAAATACAATATTAACTCATCTATGTTAATTTTACATTGAAAGTTTTTACTTCGATGTCACTCTATTGTCTTAAAAGTGGCCGGCTACTATATTATCGTATATGAAAGTAGGCGGATGCTATTTTATGGTTGGCAGGCACCCCCGTAGACCACATAGGATGAAAAACCCTTGGAAACGGGCAACTAATACTTAACAAAACACTTGGCAGATCGGTGACTCAAATTGATGATTCGAAAAGTTAAAAAAAAAAAGAACGGCCGCAAAATATTGTCTATTCAGAAAAAACTCACACCTTCCTTTATTTAAATTAATATATATATATTAATTTGAAATATTAATAACACTAGATAAAAAAAAAATCTACAAACCCAAAAAAATATAATAATAAAAAACGACCCTTCAGCTAAAATATATGATCATTACAAATATTTAAAAAAAAACTGATTATTTCGACGATTTTTTGGTGCAGAGGGACGAAATATATCATTTGATTAAAGGTACGGTACACACTTACCAATTCAGGAGCAAGGGATTGTCAAGGCAAGGATACTTAGGGCAGTATTAGAGTCTGAAGAATATATATTGTGTGCATACCTGAAACAACACGAGAACAAAATATTAACGAAAATAAAACATAAACTAGGTACCTATTTACCTAATGTCATATTATTATTGTGAAAACTCTAGTTCTTAGAATATTTTGTTGATATTTTTATTACATCAATATTGTGATGGTATATTTATTCTATTGAGTTTCTTATCGGCAAGAAGAGCTGGTTTATTTGAATGTTACTACCAACCCCCTCCGTCACCGCCCAAATTTCATCTTATACCCTCCATTATCCTAGTAAGCGGGCTTAAATATAAGACTGCTATCAGCAAGTGCTGATAGCACATAAAACACAGTTTTGTTCACAATTCTGTGAAATAAAAATAAATAAAAAGCCCCACAGTAGCAATAGGCACCGGTCACAGGGTATAAAAGATTATCTCCACATTTATGCACCTCTAACCACAGTTGACAGAGGAAGAGGGAGAAATGTTCCCTGGCACTGAAAACAAAAATTTTACAATACGTTATATATTACTACCTAGATCTGTTTCGACATAATTTTTTTTAATATAAATATTAAATACCTAATTTATAACTATCATCTGTTATCTCTTGTCCCTTTCTCTACTTCTTTAAAAAAGATTTTTTTTTAATATAGAGTGATAATCCATGTGTAAATACTGTACATATTGTTACAATTCATTCTATCTTCTTTTCTATATATAAAAATGAATGTTTGTCTGTCTGTCCTCGATTTTCTCGAAAATTACTGGACCGGATTCGCTGAAAATAGCACAGTTTGTTCTTATCAGTGCCGGAAAGGTTTAGAGAGTAGTGGGAACGATATCAAATATGTAAAACTGTTGCTACAAAAATTAGTATAAAAAAATAAAAATAAAAATCATTGAACCCGCCATGTTGTATTGAGGCAAGCCCATAGATATATTACTCTGGTTAGCCTCAGATTACATATTCAAAAGAAGATTTGTTTGGGTAGAATATTTTCAAAATGGAAAACACAAGTAGGTACCTACCTTATTATTTAGATATATATTTAAAAAAATAAAATTTATGAAATGAAATAAAATTTATGAAATAAAATAAAATTTATGAAATAAAATAAAATTTATGAAATAAAATAAAATTTATGAAATAAAATAAAATTTATGAAATAAAATAAAATTTATGAAATGAAATAAAATTTATGAAATGAAATTATTCAAATGAATGTTTCTTTGTTGAGTGATAGTAGATCGCTGTCATAATGCATTACTTTCGTTGTCAAATCAATGATGGCACCCAAAGAACAATTAAGAATTCACAATTTCATAACTTTATTAAAAAAAAAATAATAATCCGAGGAAGATCGGGTACACATCAGCTAATAATATATAATATGTACTTTGTATCTATATTTCATTCCCGAGAAAAGATGTGCTTGTGTGCATGGGGGAATGTTATTTGTTTTATTTTTTTATGTATATGTAGTTCTGTTAATCTAAAGTTTTTTACGTATTCGTGATTGTTCGTGTTTCTTCTGAAGGTCCGGTATAATTTAAAATATCTTCTTTATATATTTGTGAAGTTGCGTGGTTATAGGAACAAAGTATTTAATTTTCTTACGAGTCCTGAAGAATATAAAAATAATCATTGCTTTTTATGCAATGTAAAGGGATTGTTAATGAGTTTTAAAAGTACCATACACCGTCCTATTAATTGGAATCTAGATTCCAATTAATAGGACCGCCCTAGGGCGGTGCATAAGAAGTTTGTTATTTTCACAATCATTGGGTTCTGCTGTTTTTTTAAAACAAATTGTTTAAAATGAATAATATGATGTTGTTTGAAGGATGGTCAAATTTACATTTGAACCATTTTTCATATGTTTTTGATATAGGTATTTGATAAAAGGTATATTAGGTTTTATGGACCGTTGGGGTGGTCCGTTTAATATATTGGCGTTATATGTAATTGTTATTATATACTCGTATTATTTCTAATTTTGAAACTGTCAATTCGTGGTGGAATTCCATTTTAATTTTTTTTGTAACCTTCTTCCACTTATTTATATCCCATCGGACCGGTTTCACCCTATCACGGGGATCGTCAGACTGGCACAATTAAAACTAAATCTATGGTATATATAGCATCGATGTCAGGAGTGAGTCCCATTGCTTTCTAATATTCTTTTTATTTATGACTTGAAATTTGTTTTATTGCTGACGGTACTATTTGCTATTATGTTTTAAAAAAATTTGTCGGTTTGTTTTATTACCCCCTGGAAGACGGATTACGAGGGTGGTCCGTAAAATAAGTTTCGCTATTTTTTTTCACAATGAAAAACGTTTTATTTACATTTAGTTTATTCACTTCAATGCAACAATGTTTTATGTAGGCAAAACGTCGCGTAATGTTAATATCCGTGTAAAAGAACACTTAAGATGTCTCAATAATAACGGATTTTCGGAATTTGCCAACTACCTCTTAGAAACTGACCACACATTCAATAAAAATACAGGCACTAGTTTACTGCATAAAAATGGAACAGGCGTTCGACTAGATAACTTGGAAGCGTTAGAAATAAGGAAAGCCAAAAACACTAATAGTAGACTCATAAATAATCGAATAAATTTAAATAAAAGTCCAATTCTTAAATTATTCCCAATAAACAAAGTACACGTCCTTCCCTACCAGGTACCTGCTGATCTCCCACCCTCGGCCCTTCACTCGCCCGCATTTATCAATCCATAACAAATGTGTATCTTAGTTCATAGTTTAGTTGTATACTGCCCTGAAGAAGCTACGGTAGTAGCAAAACCCGGTTGGCTAAAGTATAAATAAAAGTGATGTAACTAACTAACTAACTAAACTAACTAACTAACCATCACGCCGTTTCCCCGCAGGGGTAGGCAGAGAGGACGGACCGCCAAACAACTCGATCTTGGCATATTGCTTCATTCACATTCATACAACGCCTCATACAAGTGATGTAAACAAAGTTATTTTATATTTTTAAGTTTTATTGTTATTTATTATGTCGTTTATTGTGGTCTATTTGTGTTTTTGATGTTCTGATAAAAGTAGATATGTACCTAGCTAAATTGTTTTTTTTTTTTTAAACTAACTAACCATCACGCCGTTTCACCGCAGGGGTAGGCAGAGAGGACGGACCGCCACACAACTCGATATTGGCATACACTTTTTGCTTCATTCACATTCATACAACGCCTCATACATTCTCTTCAACACCTCATACATTTTTAAAAAATATTTTTTTATAATAACTATACTTTTATTTACCCACTTAAAATGCACCTTTATACTTTTCATCTATTTAATTTTTGCACTTTATTAGGATTAATGCATAAAGTTATTTTACGTCTGTATATTATATTTAATAAATATTAAGAGAACATCTACGGTATTGCTAGTAAAGGACGTTAAATTACACCTAACGGTTATTAGTTGGTATTTGCATCCAATACCGCATATCTTATAGTCATAAGACTCGTAAGTAATAAACTAATTAGCAATTAACTTATTTCTTATAAATTGCATATTATAATCGGAGACTGTTCATTGGAACTTGCTTACAAGTTACGCGTTAACGGGGAGAGGGACGTCGGAGGGTTATTATTTATTAATTCAAAATAATGATAATATTATTGTGCAATACAATAAACATGGTGTTTTTAAAGAGAAAAAATTTTATTAGGTTTTTTTTTTAAATTTGCATCGGCTTAGCATTTATCAAAATATAATCAGGAATATTACACATTTCTGACCGTTCTACGCATGTTTTACAAAAAATATTTAAAGAGTTGGATATCCTTAAAAAATGCTGTGAAAGTTTTTCTGTAACTTGTCGATTTGATAAATTAAAAAAAAAGAACAGTGTGTAGTTTAATTTTTTCATGAACAGTAAGTAACTTTAATGTTTTTTTGTAATGCGGATTACAAATCTTTGGTTATGTTTATTTACAAAAACGCAACGATAAAGAATTAAAAATACTTTTCTCCACTTTAAAAATCATATTAGTATTTTAAATATTTTGTAAAACTTACAATGGGACGGTCGGAAAAAGTAATATCTCTGGTTATATTTTGATAAATGCTAAGCCTATGTAAATTTATAAAATAATTATTTTCTATTTAAAAACATTATGTTTATCGTATTGCGTAATAATACTATCATTATTTTGAATTAATAAATAATAGGTCACCGACGTCCCACTCGCCCTTAAATCAGTTGGTGAGTTAGTCCGGAAGTTGTAATAAAAATTAAAAAAAAAAATATATATAAATCAAATTTAATAATGTTATTATTAAGTTCTGCAAGTATTTTTAGTTGTTATTATTGTGACAGCTGTTTCGGCGTTTAAGGCCATTTTCAAACTGTGGTTAATCCACATTGCGACGACTTATTTATATTATTTAATTTACCCACATTCCTTTAAAATTTGGATGGATGGGTAATGATACTAATGATTTATTATCGGTAAAACCGATTTATAAATCATTAATAATAACCGATAATCCACAGTTTGAAAATGGCCTTAAACGCCGAAACAGCTGTCACAATAATAACAATTAAAAATACTCGCAGAACTTAATAATAACATTATTAAATTTGATTTACATTAAATTAGATTTACATTAAATTTTAATTAAATTAAAATTAATTTTAAATGGAGTTCTACGAATTAAACACAAAAACAATTAATGTAATAAATAAAACATTTAAGTTTTATACGTTTTATCTTATTATCTATTAGGTACAAAAGTCGGATATTAAAGAATTTACACGAGTCATATATGAATCAGCCTATTAGTAGAGATCTGAAAACTTCGCGTTTGCAATAACGCGAAATTCGTCTGTTTTACGCGAATAACACAAAATTCTCAATCTTCGGGTAAATAACTGCGAATTTTCGTATTTTCCACGTGATATTCTGGTCGATATTCTAAAATACTAGTAAGAAAGTAATATCCTACTTTGCAAATACTTCTTCGACCAGCTTCAAGTATAAGTTCATTTCGAAAACAATGCGTTTTTCTGACGGCTTCGATTTAAAAAAAAAATTGATGTAACAACATTTTTTTATCGAAACTTAAAACTTACCACTTTTGTTGCAAAATACCAAAAATTGAACATAACACCACTTTTGTTGTAAAATATCAAAAAGGGAATATAACACCACTTGTCTTGCAAAATACCGAAAAGGCAACATAACACCACCTTTCTTGTAAAATACCAAAAAGGGAACATAACACCACTTTTATTGCAAAATACTACCGTTTTTTTTCTAAAAACAACCCAATTTTACCAAAAATAACGCGAATTTCACCTTAAAAATAACGCCACTTTCCCACAAAGTAACTTCATTTTTCAGGTCTCTCTACCCATTAATAATATAGGTTTTTCAGATTTGTTGTAGGTACTATAATATAATTAAAGTATGTATTTGTGCAGCGCCCTTGAGGTGATTTTTCACAAAAACGGCGCTATACAAATCATCCAATTATTATTATTATTATTATTATATATTTGTGAACGTTTGAAAAAGATTATTCATTACTTTATGGCTTAGAATCTCTATGTATTTGTAAATTTTCGATAGCTCTTTATATTATGTTCTAAAATCCATGTAAAAGCCCAGATGGGCATATAATCAAATAAATAAAGTGAACTATTCTAAGTGTGTAGTAGTTTAATTATTAACCTTCAGCGCTTGTGGCGAAATGGCAAAAATGAAAACATTATTCAAGACCAGATATGCTAAGTAAAATTACATTAATTTCATTACACTCCAAATGCACTCCGAGGTGCGCTGAATCTCATCCAATTAGTTGACATAAATCAATTGGCTGCTGCGCTCTGTTCTTATTCTGTAGCGCACATCCTAAAATACTTAGGATGGGATGGGATGCTGTGGCATGGACCAGGAGCGCAGAGACAAGACAGGAGAGAAGAGGAGAGGCTGGGGATGGGAGATGAGACAGGACCAACGCAGGGTCATTAAGCCAACACACACATGACCGGTTATTTATGACGTTAATAATTAGTTATTCTAACACCATCGAAGTAGGACAGAACAGATGTGCCCCCGGAGATCAAAAATGGACCGAGTGTAGTCGGTAGTAAATATGTTTTCAGCGATGGGCTAAATCAAAACATTTTTTTACAATTGAATGTAAATCAAATTTAATAATATTATTAAGGTCTGCAAGTATTTTTAACTATCTCCGTGACTAATAATACATTTTCTATCAACCTTTTACTGTTGTTATTCCTAATATTTGTTAATGTATATTTCTTACCAGTTCTCATTTACTGTAATGTAATCTACATCTATAGGCATGCATTAGTATGGTTTTATTCATCGAGTAGAGCTAGGTTAATTGAAACTATTTAACTCTGGATAAAAGCGTCAAATTATGTTGTTTCTTTTTATATTATCTATTATAATATATATATTTTTTTTTACATGTATACCGCACAAGAGTCCCAACTGCTCCCAACCGTTTGGAGCCAGTGAGACTATGGCATCCCCAATTGGGGAATGTTGTTATTTGTAAAAGGAAAATTATATATTCACCACTTCTCAGTATGTTCACACTTCCAAAACAATATAACACATTTAAATAAATCAATTAAAAAAAACATTGTCATTTAAATACGAATAAAACACATTATAAACATAAAAACCTCACTGAATAGAGAATTTCAATTATTTATTAACTAAATCGGTTTTACCGATAATAAATCAATTTATTTAAAAACCCGTCCAAATTAGAATTGCATGGGAGTAAATAAAATCATATAAATAAGTCGTCACAATGTGGATTAACCGCAGTTTCAAAATGTCCTTGAACGCCGAAACAACTGTCAAAATAATAAAAACTAAAAATACTTGCAGAACTTAATGATAACATTATTAAATTTGATTTACATTCATTTTTTTATTAACGTCCATGTAATGGGCGTAAATAAATAAATAAATCTCTGTAACATAACATATTGGTAGACTATGATATACGTGAAGACAATGAAAAAAAATCTTTGGACAAAATTAAATAAATAATAATAATATTGACATCTAGTATATTCTGCTACTATGTCTAATAAACATATGGGATAGAATATGGAATGTCATCAGCACTCACCGCCCCTCACTGGCATAACACAAATACACGTATGAGTGAAACCACACGATTTGGCAACGTTTTTAAACAAGCATCCGAATTACCCACCGTGTAATGTCAGCTCTGTTTCGTGAAATCGAGTGTACACGACGCGCGGCGCGACGAGTGGATCTAGATAGTTAAATCAGCGACAGGTTCGCGTTATTCTAGAATGAAGAATGCAGGCATTTGGATGCATTCAACCAACAAGCGCTAATGCGTGATTTAAGCACGTAGGTGGGCACATTACTTTAGACCCAGATAAATTCACCGAGTAAGTACCTACCTACCTAGAGAAGCGATCATCGCATGTCCAGACGATTGCTGAATGCGCAGTGTATCTAATCGATTTACTAAAAAAAATCAGTAGCGACTTATATTTAAAACAACCTAATTCTAAAAACTAACCTAACCTTAAATAATAATAATAATAATTAATTAATAATAATAATCTTTGTTGCAACTCATTCAGTTCAACATTCCTTGAAGTCGACTCAGAAACAATGAATTGTTTATCCTTAATCAACACACTTCTAATTATGGGTACCATTCTCCACTGTCCAGAATGTCGAGACTTGTAAACTCAAGCCAGGGCCTTGAAATTTTTGGTACCAGTCTAAATGATTTTTGAGACGCTCTAAGAAACGATGAATTGCTTTTCCTCAATCAACGCAATGTTAATTATGGGTACCATTCTACACTGTTCAGAATGTCGAGACTTCGACTGTCGAGCTCATGTGAGGACCTTGGAATTTTTGATAACAGTCTAAATGATTTTTGACAGGCTCTTCCAAAACCTTTTTCAGGATTCGAAATAAATGTTCTCTCAAATGTACATTCATGTTCTATTTTAGTCATTGCTTCATTCATGTAACATGTATGTAGGTTCTTTTTTCTGTGGCTCTTGTTTATCTCATTTTGTGTTGTGTATTTTATGTGACTGGACAATAAATAATCCGTAAATAAAAAATAAATAAAACGAACCAGATCTAACACAGACCAACGTGAAAAAATTTATCTAAACATAGAAATTTAAAAAAATCTACATTAACCTGGTCCAATTAAAAGAAAAGTAAACCAAAAGTTGGTATTGACTAGCCAGAAAAAAATCATTAAAAAAAACTTGAATTTTTATTTTTCTAATCTGTTAATATGTCACCTTATCATTAAGTCGGAGACTCTTTTGGCTTCCAATGCAAAGAGTTTTTTTTTGTATTATCTCTATCTTATTAAAAAGCTGTTGTTACTAATAAAAATAAATAACAATGAAGAAGTACAGCTGATAGATTCGTTGTAATCTCTCCCTCTTATGTTATGTTATGAACGACATATCTATAACAGAAAGAGAATTTATAACGGAGTTCTAAGGGCCAGTATTTCAGTATACTCGGAAATGTTACGAGTCGAATTGTGTAGCAAAGGCAACTGAAATATAGTCGGTATTATAGTCGACATAACACCTTTATCACACTAGTGATGGGCACAATCGAAACAGTCGAGATTTCAAATAAATCGTCACCTAGCATTGAATTATTTAGAGTAGCAATTCAATTGATTCAGACAATTTTAACATAAATTTTATTATAAAAATTATTAGAACCATCGATTTCGTTTGTGATTTAGTTTTAACTTAACATTTAATCAATATTGACTGTATTTGTGTCTCGGTGAACAATACAAAAAGATATTTTAAAAAAATTAAATAATTATCAAAATACATATATATATTTTATAAACATTATTAATATACATTTTAATTATAATAACCATTATTATTTTATTTTTGTGCCTTCTTATTTACTGGATTTTATTTATATTAATAATAAAAATAACGTGATACTTAATTTCTAATAAAAACTTGTTATTCAATTGTTTTGATTAATTGCTTAACTAACTAACTAACTAACCATCACGCCGTTTGGCCCCGCAGGGGTAGGCAGAGAGGAAGGACCGCCAAACAACTCGATCTTGGCATACACTTCTTGCTTCATTCACTTTCATACAACGTCTCATACATTCTATTCTGTTATTCCGACTTTTGACATGGCCCGACTCAAGTATTTGATTCACTTGATCGTGCCACGTCTTCCTTGGACGTCCCCGGCTTTTTTTTCCATTCACATTCGCGTCATATATTCTCCTTACACTCCTTTCTTCATTCATTCGCTCTGCATGCCCAAACCATCTAAGCGTCCCTTTCTTAATCTTGCTCACTACGCTTACCTCAGCCTTGCATTCTTTACGAATCTCAACATTTTTCACACGATTATACATGGTTATACATTGATTAATTGGATGGATCATACATTGATTAATTGCTTACTTACTTTAATAACTTTTTATAATAATAATTACATTATTGTTTTCTAAGTTTATCATTTGTCTATACATGATATTATTATTTTTTAGTATTCTGTATAATTCTGGCGAGGAAAGCTTCGCTTTCGAAACACGTTGATATTTATATATTAAAAAAGTGTTGTTGACGAAGTAATTTTTAATTCATTTATTAATACAAAAAGTACTAAAATATGCTGGACCATGGATACAAAATAGTTCAGCATTCCTCTACGAAGCCCTACGCCAGAAACTAATTGGTAATTATAACCTATGAAGTCCATGTAATAATAGCCTATCTATTACAAGTATTAGTTACAATAGTCAACACAGCAGTATTTTTGGCAATCTGTCTTTTTAACGGCAGTTGAGATCACATAAGGAGCGGTAATACCAAAATAGACTACACAGAATAAAACCGATGCCTGTGGGTCGCGGGTCGGTGGGTGTTACCGTGACACCCGACATCACACGGACATCAGTCACAACATGGCACAGACGCGTGACAGTGACAACCTAAAGGGAATTAGTGACATTAGTGACGTCAGTGACACCTTGAAGAACTCAGAAAATAACTTTAGGTGATTTAGAAGGTTGGTGTTGGAAATAGATTCGTTGGAATTTGGAGGTTCAATTAAGGGGAACACATTATGCAAATGGCCAAATATTGTTTATTACGCAATTAAAGCTAGCTCAAATGATAACACAACCAACAATACGATACGATACGATTGTAACACTCCAGCCAAGAGCACTCCTGTTCCGGTGCGACCGGTAAACCAGGGGGAACTGATTTGATAGAACTTGGAAAGCATGCTCTGTGGATGGGAAGGAGGTTGGAATTAAATCGACCGGTATACGAGTACATGGCAACCTTATAAGCTAATATTGGAATTGAGGATGGATAGGATTCAAGGAATTGACTGAGCGTCGGTTATGGTTTTTCTTTTCTTGCTTCTTTTTGTTTCCAGTTTCTTATTACTTCCAGCGAGTCGCTTCTTGCTTCCCGCTTCCAGTTTGCCGCTTATATGATTTGTTTTTGGTCGTTGCTTCCCGTTGGTTCTCGTTTCTAGCTTTTCGTTGTGTTATGCTTCTTGACTACCGCTTTCAGCTTCACGTTTCCAGTTTTCGTTTGCCTCTTCCGTCCCGTTTACCACTGCTTCATACTCACTCCCGGTGTATTTCTTGCTTCCTGGTTCCCACTGTTTAATACCGTTTCCTTCGCGATGCTACTTTCTCTTCAAATAATGACACAACCAATAAGAAAAACTCTACAATGTCTTGGTCACCATCCTTGGAAATAAAAACGTCAATCGCACTCAGTAATTGAAGATTAATAAAATAATTTAAAGACAAGTCATGATACGAGTCAAGTCATGATATTGTCAACCAACATCCGAGAGATTTTAAAAATTACATTTCACTGTTTGTTTTACATCCAGTGAATTATTTTTGAATCTACTATAAAGACACATAGTTATTCAAAGGAAAGATTAATGCTAAAGTGATGAATTCCTATTGCGGCTATGTGGGTTCAATCCTCAGCTAGCTAAGTCGTCCATCATCGCATAAGCAACATTTTTCGCTTCATAATCAGTGGCGGTTTTCTCTAACGTGCGTTTATGTAGTTAACACCCATAAAAAATATATGAAAATAAAACAAACTTGAATCACAATTTAACAGAGCGTCATCAAATTCGGTGTTAAAAAAATCACTCGCCGGTATAGATAGGTAATAAATACTTCCCGAGAGCTTGTACGAAATGAATTACATAAGAGTATGTGCGTTATGAATTCAGCGCCTATGGGGCTTTCTGCCTTAAGAAATAGTTCACACATTGTGAGTGCGCAATCCTACGGAATCTACTAGGCGACTGAGTGAGCAACATCAACACATTTTTATCGTGTTTTAAGTCGTTATTAAAATGAGTTAATTACTGAATATGATAAAACATTAAAGTTTTTACGTAAATCGTGATTTTCGTATTTAAAACCATTTTTTGTCACTTACTACATTATATTATTAATTAGCGGCGGGCGTTTTAGTCAATCGCCGAATTGTATCTTGTTACTAGGTCGCTAATTTATGGTGCAGTGATATGATAAAATTCCTTTAGATTTATATAAAAAAAGAAGCGTAGTATTTTTTTTAAATTTCCGATTGAACTCTTAATGAGAAAGGCCACGAATCGCCATTGCTCATAATGATGGCTAACTAACTAACTAACCATCACGCCGTTTCCCCGAAGGGGTAGGCAGAGAGGACGGACCGCCAGACAACTCGATCTTGGCATACACTTCTTGCTTCATTCACTTTCATACAACGTCTCATATATTCTCTTCTGTTATTCCGACTTCTGACATGGCCCGACTCAAGTATTTGATTCACTTGATCGTGCCACGTCTTCCTTGGACGCCCCGGCTTCTTCTTCCATTCACATTCGTGTCATATATTCTCCTTACACTCCTTTCTTCAATCATACACTCTACATGCCCAAACCATCTAAGCGTCCCTTTCTTAATCTTGCTTACTACGCTTACATCAGCCTTGCATTCTTTACGAATCTCAACATTTTTCACACGATCATACATGGTTTTACCACACATTCGTCTCAGAGATCTCATTTCTACAGCATTCAGTCTACTTTCATCCTTCCTGTGCCAGTTCCATGCCTCACTGCAGTAGGAGAAAATCAAAAAAATGAATATACATCATTTTTACAAGTAAAAGTCGACACAACACATAGGAATCTACCCTTTATTTGGCTAGAAAATTCCATAAAACAAAACAATACATTATTGTAATCACGTGAAGAAGGGTCTATTAGGGGACAGCTGATGAATATTCCGTTAACCGCCCCGTGCAGCCCGAAGTAGGAAGGAGAGGCACTTTTTATACACCCGGTAGCCTGTAGCCAGGACCCTGTCCCCGTAGTGTGTGTCTGTAGGCACAAAGGGCTGTCGGGGGAATTCAATTTACATGAACACAAAGTGCGCTACTTATTATCCATATTCCAAAACGTGGAAATACTAGATGAAAAAGGTGAACATATACACCTGAAGAATACGGGACATTAAACGTCAAGATTGAACAATGAAATAAGTAAACTATAATATAATCACAACGTTCACCAACATAATACACGACAACATAATATTAAGTAATATAATAATAATAAAAATATTTGGATGACCTGTATAACGTCATTTTTGTGAAAAATCACCTCAGGGGAGCTGTACAAATACTACTTGCTAGGGTTTATCTTATTATGTAAAAACAGAACTAGCAGTCCACAATGGAGTGCTGATACCAACTCTGATGTATGGCAGTGAGGCATGGAACTGGCACAGGAAGGATGAAAGTAGACTGAATGCTGTAGAAATGAGATCTCTGAGACGAATGTGTGGTAAAACCATGTATGATCGAGTGAAAAATGTTGAGATTCGTAAAGAATGCAAGGCTGATGTAAGCGTAGTGAGCAAGATTAGAAAGGGACGCTTAGATGGTTTGGGCATGTAGAGCGAATGAACGAAGAAAGGAGTGTAAGGAGAATATATGACGCGAATGTGAATGGAAGAAGCAGGGGACGCCCGAGGAAGACATGACACGATCAAGTGAATCAAATACTTGAGTCGGGTCATGTCAGAAGTCGGAATAACAGAAGAGAATGTATGAGACGTTGTATGAAAGTGAATGAAGCAAGAAGTGTATGCCAAGATCGAGTTGTCTGGCGGTCCGTCCTCTCTGCCTACCCCTTCGGAGAAACGGCGTGATGGTTAGTTAGTTAGTTAGTTACAAATACAGAAACCATCTTACCTGGCAGGTCACTCCAGATTAAAACGTTACATTACAAAGTTTTCGCTTGAGAAGATATGATTTTGCACGCACAGGACACAATATTAGAAAACACTGCACATTGCATGATATGGCACTTACTGTTTAAATCCTATTTGTCATTGATATTATATTTATTAGAAGATTGTTGGTAAAAGAAGAGTAGGTGTATTTATTTGAAGCATTATTTTATCTGAGATTGTCGAACAAAACATTTCTAGTAAAACATTGTTATGTATTTATATTGTACCTGTATGTTTCGAGCCTGTACATTTATTTGTGTTATTTTCCTATTATTTATATGTATTTTATGTTTTGATATTTTCATTTACATATTGTCTTTGAAAACTCCGTTAAACTTAATATGTAGAAAAAATGAACAGTCCCAAAATAAGGTTTATGTATAACTCATGGGAATGCATGGTACGTATCTAACCTAATTTAAAAAAAAAGCATGACTAGATTGACATTTTCTCAAATTCCATAATTTCATTAAAATCTTATTACAAAAAGCCATTGCTGATGTTTTTTGTTTGTTTATTTATTCATAATTAAAATCAAAATTAAAATATTAAATTTAACCAAGCAAATAAAATCTAACCTTTTTGTGACTTTTGCCTTCAACATTTTAACATCTCTGTTTGGCCATCGTGTGGTTGTACGCACCGGAGTTTCAGTTAGATAGGTAAATAAACATTGTTGTTTGTAACTAAATACATAATTCATTAGCTTTATGGTGTAAACACATTTATTAGAGATATTGACACGCCGATTGTATATGATATAATACTATGATTGATTTTTTTTTTAAATAACGTTTCAAAAAAAAAAATTTTGCACTTTACTTTAGACTAGTAGAATGTACAACCTTTTAAGCCGGAGGCCAAGTGGTCAATTTTCAATATGTTCGCGGGCCGCAGGGGGTAGGGTAGCGTCACTAGAGTATATATTTCTTAAATAATGTGAATCCCGGACAAACAAAAACTGTCAGGAGCCAGTAGGTATATACCTACCAATTATGAACCAAATGTTTTACTAGGTACCTATCTAAAATATCGCATTTCATAATAACTTAATGCTAAATCTTTAGATACCATGTGAATATTTATTTAAAATAAAACCTAAATTCGTAAGTCAGGGTTTTGAAAGAAAATTTGGGTGGGTAACCATTTAATAAAACAATCACATAACGCACAATAAAAGCACATCTCCAAAGACAAACCAAGAAATGCTGTCGGATTTTATTAATCTGAAGTTTTTAAGAACATTTATAAAAATGCTTGTAATTTTGGGAGGCTGAATCGAAATAAAAGACAGGTAAGTTTGACGCGTACCCTTTCATATTTTTTTGTAAAACATAACGGAAACCGTTCAATATTTTGATCATAACATCCGAAAATTCGTATGATTGCTATAAAGAAATAACAAAACTCACTTCCGTTACTTCTAAACAACATTTGGTCGTGTACCCCAATAAAACATAACACATTAAAATATTTAACGCCCAAGGTCAAAGCTATAAAAGTGCATTTGATATTTAATTATTTTATTTAGCCAAGTATGCCGCGCGAAAAGCCTTGCAGGCTACACAAAATGGGCTCGGGAGCCGCCGGTTGTGCAACAATGCCTTAGAGACCTTTCGGCTCCCGGTGATGAATTATACCTTCAAAAAAGAAATTCGATATTTGAAAATGTTCGATCAATTTCACCCGAAGTAAGATAAAATAGAAATACGCCCACAGAATATATCTATCAGTTTTTCTCTTCACGTAGCTTTTTTTTTTTTTTTTTTTTTTACATGAATACCGCACAAGAGTCCCAAACTGCTCCCAACCGTCTGGAGCCAGTGAGACTATGGCATTCCCAATTGGGGAATGTTGTGAGGCTGAAGGTATTGGGGAGGAGAAGGAGAAGGGAGAGAGGAAGGTGGGGAAAGGGGGAAATACCTGGCTATTCAGATCTGGTCACCAAACACGGCTAAAAGCCATTTCAAGCAACGTTTCAATTCTGAATGGTGGTCTTTCACCAGGGCGATACTGAGAGTATCTTCCACTCTGGAACGTGCGCAAATATACTATATATGATTTTTAAATGAATTAATTGTGAAACAACACAAATTAATTAAATAAAAATTACTTGCGCACGCCGGGATTTGAACCCGCGACCTTCGGATTCGTAGTCGAGAGCCTTACCCCTCGACCATGGAGGCCGTCAAATGTTTATATACGTAGTTATAGCTTAATGTTTATATACGTAGTTATGGCAGAACTCGTGAGAGATCCGTCGTACATCGCAACCGATTATTGCCTAGGGGCTTTTATATTTTATCTTAATTTTCAGAATTCATCATGCGCATTAATAATTTAATTAACATATTAATGAACATCAGACAAATAATAATTATGATCATTAGCTTGTACATAGTTGAGGAGCCATAGCATCTGCCTACGAAACATTGCGTTCTAGTAGGTATTGCATATCTTAATATTTAACGCACTCAACTAAAACATAAAAATGGCTTTGACGAATCTTGTCTTGATAATTATTTATCTAACAACTAGCTCTAATGGCCATGCTGGGATTTTTTTTTTAAAAACAAAGTTATGAAATTGTAATTATTGCTTGTCATTTGGGCGCCATAATAGATTTGACAGCGAAAGTAATGCCTCGTGACGACTATTACTAACTCTAAACATTGAAACAAAGAAACGATAATTTGAAAATTTTATTTCATTACATACGTTTATTTGTTCAAAACATATCTAAATAATAAAGTTCCTAAGTAGGTACCTACTTTGAAAATATTCTACCCAAACAAACCTTCTTTTGAATATATAATCTGTGGCTAACCAGAGCGGTATATCTATGGGCTAACCTCAATACAACATGGCGAGTTTATGTTTTCATACTAATTTTACAACGTTGTAGCAACAAGAAAGGAACGCTTAGACGGTTTGGGCATGTAGAGCGAATGAACGAAGAAAGGAGTGTAAGAAGAATATATGACGCGAATGTGAATGGATAAAGAAGCCGGGGACGCCCGAGGAAGACGATCAAGTGAATCAAATACTTGAGTCGGGCCATGTCAGAAGTCGGAATAATAGAAGAGAATGTATGAGACGATGTATGAATGTGTATGAAGCAAGAAGTGTAAGCCAAGATCAAGTTGTTTGGCGGTCCGTCCTTTGTGCCTACTTCTGCGGAGAAACGGCGTGCTGGTTGGTTAGTTAGTAACAGTTATACATATTGGATTTATTCATTACTCTCTAAACCTTCCCGGCACTAATAAGAACAAACTGTGCTATTTTTAACGAAACCGTTCTAGTAATTATCGAGAAAATCGAGGACAAACAAACATTCATTCTATATATAGAGATGTTCCTAACGACAGCTGCTTTTCGTGAGGCCCATCGATTTTAACATCATATTTCCAGACTTACTGCGCCTGTCGATAGAAGAATAAAAAATAAAAAGTTATTTGTACAAAATTTTACATTTGTGCATGATGCGAACGTTTGGATATCCGTATACGAGTATATATAAAATCTGTATTCTGATTTAAACTGTGAATAATCAGAAAATTCGTATTGTAATCTCTAATCGCAGTGACAGAAGAGTAGGTACCTTATAGTCTATGTCCTCACGTCCAAAGGAGGCAGAGATATAGGCTCGCTGGTACTCCGGAGTTCGGACTGCTTTAATTGGTTTCCCACAGAGAGATAGTGATCGCTTCTGGCCGCAGCAGAACAGCCTTGAGAGGAAGCACTGTGTAAACTGTAACCTGCGAGGTACTTGACAATGATTATTTACACGACGCTAATTCTCGAAAGGCGATTGAGTATATTCAATGGAATTTGGATGTCTAGTCATCTAGCATAGGCAATATGAATAGGCAGTTAAAAAACGTATTTAGGGCATTTTAAAATTTGGACGAGCGTACGTAAATTATTGATGGATATGAAATGCAATACTGCTGTGGTAAGTAAAAACACAGTAATTACCATGGTAGTCATTGTTCTGAATGCAGGGTTGAGTTTTGTTTAACCTTTTACCACATATATGAGTACGCACACATTTACACATTAACTCACTTGAGGTGAGCCTTCCCAAAATGGCGTTTGTCGATTAATTTCTAAGAAAGAAATTTCTAAGAAAGAAATTTCTAAGAAAGAAATTTCTAAGAAAGAAATTTCTAAGAAAGAAATTTCTAAGAAATTAGAAATTAATCGACTAATAAGCAAAGTAGAAGAAAAGTACGTAATGAATAATCAATTAGAGAAAAAGGCTGACTCTCCGCTAATATATCCATTATAGTGTAACCTTACTTATATGCAGTAATAGTATATAAACATGAATGTAAATAGGAAGCACATGCAAAATACCAGGATAAAATGTAACTGGGAATTTTTGTCGCAGACATCCAAGGCGAACTCTAAGAACATTTTACCCTGATGTGAACCTATTAAAACATAATAAAATATTTTTAAAAAAACCAACATAATGTACCTGGTTATCCGTAGTTCATGCGACTATGGGACAA
Source organism: Halesus radiatus (assembly GCA_022606495.2). Lineage (NCBI taxonomy): Eukaryota > Metazoa > Arthropoda > Insecta > Trichoptera > Limnephilidae > Halesus > Halesus radiatus. Next base: position 116,891 of record JAHDVE020003310.1, on the reverse strand, counting down.
AATTGCTATAAACGTTCATCTTAGCAAACAAGACGGAAATCACGGGGAAATAACAAAACTAGAAAGAACCATCTGTTTAAATAAAAGCTGACGAATGACTTTATATAATTTAAAAAAAAACCATAGATTCAGTAAATAAACACAATGTAATCCGTATGTCAGAGGATAATAAACCATCCCGAAAGTAGTTTTTAAAAACATAATAAACAGTACCATCAGCAATAAAATAAATTTCAAATAATAAAAACAATATTAGAAAGCAGGGAACTTACTCCCGACATCGATCCTATATATACCATAGATTTAGTATTCATTGTACCAGTCTGAGGATGCCCGTGATAGGGTGAAACCGGTCCGGTCCAAAATAAATAAGTGGAAAAGTGTTAAAAAGGTTTTTTAATTAAAAAAAATCATTTTAATATGGAATTCCACCATGAATTGACAGTTTCAAAATTAGAAATAATTAATGTGTTTTTACTTAATATGCCAGAATACGAGTCGTCGTAGTATTGAGTTTCCTAATACAATGAATAAGAAAATGGCATTATATTACAGAACAAAGAATATCCCCAGAGATGCAAATAAGGGTATATTAGAATGAGGGGAATGGGACAACACGGGAAGGACGAGGGTGAAGGACCAGACCCCTAGCACGAACACATCGGTAAGGGTGTTATCGATAAAGCAGGTAACTTTATTTTCGTATCGAGCATGACCGCAGATCGCCAACGAAATAACAGTTTTGGATTAATGGTGTGCTGATATCATCCCTGATGTGTAGCAGCGAGGCATAAGAGGATGAAAGTAGACTGAATGCTGTAGAAATGAGATCTCTGAGGCGAATGTGCAGTAAAACCACGTATGATAGTGCGAAAATTTTAGAGATTCGCAAAGAATGCAAGGCTGATGTAAACGTAATGAGTAAGCTTAAGAAAGTGGCGCTTTGATGGTTTGGGCATTGAGCAAGTGAATGAAGAAAGGAAAGCAAGGAGAATATATGACGCGAATGTGAATGGAATAAGAAGTCGGGGACGCCGGGATCAAGTGAATCAAATACTCGAGTCGAGCCATGTCAGAAGTCAGAATAACAGAAGAGAATGTATGAGACGACGAATGTGAATGAAGCATTCTTCTATAAGGTCATGGAAAATAGTAGTGTTATTAGAAATACTTTAACTTGCTTCATTTTTTCTTCTCTTTCTATATCATTTACACCTTATGGTGTTATTAGAGTTGTTAGAACATGCTTTATATTTATATAATTTCTTTCCTTCTCTTTCTGTGTGTTATATTATGTTTTATATTCTATCTCCCTTTATTATTTAGCATCTCTACGAAGTGATAAATAAATAAAAAAAACTATGCATCCTGTCAACGTTTGAAACTGGATTATTTAATACTTACGCACTTCCCAATGTTAATGCTAAGACCGAGTTGTTTGGCTTTATCTGCCTACCCCCGCAGCGCGGCGTCATGGTTTACTTAATTAAATTAAGCCTATTTAGTAGACATAAAATGTTGATCCTTTGGCGATCTGCAGTCGTATTCGCAGTACATTATCGACAAAACCTATATAAACGTGTTGCGCGGACCCAGTCGTGGGAAATGGAGCAAAAAAAATTGCTTTAGTTCATCTGCTCTCTTAACAAATTAGCCAATTACCAGAATAAGAAAAAAAAAACACCATTACACGGGAGAGTTAAAAAAATTGGAGTCTGTCTTCTCTATAAGTAATAAATGAACTTCATTAGTTATCTGCTTAGCAAAATCTCGTTAGCGGGACATAATTTATTTATCCTAAAGGCAGCTGCCGATTCTGATAGTCCTAGGCACCTACTAACTACCGATAGTGTACTCGTATATAGCCAATAGCAAGTCCAACACCTATAATTTATCATTACGCACGGCAAAAAGTAGCAACATACACCTTGCTGTCATTAGTCAAATCTATATACCGATATAATGAGCAAGTAAAAGGAATATATTATTACATCGTGCTATTAAAAGTAGATTATTATTCCATGTTCTTATCGGAGGATATAATAATAATAAAACTTGGACGATTTATATAGCGCCGTTTTTGTGAAAAATCACCTCAAGGGCGCTGAAGGTACGAATGATCGAAAGGTATAAATAATCACAACGTGGACACAAAAAATTAACACTTGTAGCAATCAATTTTGGTTGCAATTGTTGGAGAATGAACCCAATTTTATTAATTTTTTTTAATTTTAATTTGGGAAAATAGTTATAATATACATATTTACAAATAAAGTTATTGCTTTATTTATTATTTATTGATTAATCAGAGAAGTTTCCGCTATATACAAATAAAAATATGAATACATAAATGAATTAAAAATTTAATAAAATTAAAACAATGACTTTGTTTTATTTTTATTAAATATGTCTACCCACAAAGTGACTGCTTTCTATCAGAATTAAAAATTACTTTGTATTCGCCGCTTTACGTGTTTCGAATGCGATGCTTTCTTCATCAGGATTATATAGAACACAAATTATATTATGTATTCTATATATTCCTGATGAAGAAAGCATCGCTTTCAAAACATGTTGATATGTGCATATTAATAAAGTGGTGAATACAAAGTAATTTTTAATTCATTTATTAATAATGACGCCACAAAGTGAATGCCAATCTTTTGAAGAAATTATATGAACACATATTTGTAAATGACAAAATGGAAAGAAAAAAAAAACAGTTTTAAGTGAAATTGAAAAAGAAAATAATAAAATAAATTATCCAGTTTCTCAAACACAATAAAACAAATTAAACATTATATGTACAAAGAAAATGTAAAATCCAATGACTAAAAATTCAAGCATCTGAAAAGATGTTGTTGTGTTTTGTGCATGTTCTTCTGAAAAATGAGTGTTGTGTGTAGCTGGTTTTTGAGTGTGGGATAGTTGATTTGAGCGTGTGTTCTGTACTGGACAGTGGAAATAATTTTTTTCTAGAAGGTGGTAATTGTCAACAACGTTGTTAACGATTTTGTAAAGGAATTTTTGGTCGGATGTATTTCTCCTATCTGATGAAAACTTATAGAATTATCATTTTATCGTGCTCTCATTCTCATTAGTGTTTATAATCAAAATTGTAAAGTAGAACTGTGCGCCGTAATAGCAAAAACTCTCGAACCGCAGCGAGTTTTGTGAATGAGAATTAAAGTGCTTCCGTCCAGCACAAGGTTTGGTTCAATGATCAAATTAGTCATAGAAATGCAGTTTGGGTGACATCACAAGGGACGGAATCGAAGGCCAGTGACGGCGGGACAAACTCCCGGGCGTCTGGGCAAACCTGTAAACAGAAGCCTCGCACCTTCATACTCATAGAGCAACTCGTTCCAAAATCCTGTTTAAATGTAATAACACCAGGACTGAGCATTACAAACACTCGCTTGTACCTAGATTACACGAAGTTAGTAATAGATACGCAGATGTAGCGGATCTATTGAATTGCACGGAAAGTAAATACAGGAAGGCTATACTATCATATCTTTTCGATCAATATTAATTTAACTTAAGTTTACTATATTTTACATGTATGTTATATATCCTATATATCCTGCATCAACTTTTATTCTTTATATACTCTCTGATGTCACTGTACGACCTAATACCACATTTAATAAATACCCCTTTAAATTATTTGAGATATATTCTTATGCCTGTAGTTAACTGTGATATGTAAATATTGTTTATGGTATTGTATATTTATAGTGTTGATAGTAAAAAAATAATGCAATATTCAACATAGGTTGAAAACCACCAACACCGGAGGCCAAAATTTGAGTTATCGATGCATTCAACTCAGCAGACTATGATGTACGCATATTTAGTATGATATGTGACAGCGCCGCAGTCGAAAATTTTAGGTTTCATACGGCTTCAAACCCTCAAAGCATCCGCATAGCCAAAGAATGAGTGCAATCTCGAATTTCGCGAAACAATTACGACATACATTTTGTTGACTATAAATTTTTTATTTATTAAGTTAAAAGAAATACATAATTATTTCACTTTCTTAACTTAACTACATACATATTATATTAATTAACTACGTATGTATATACATATTATTCCGATATTACATATTATTCCTATTATACATTGTTATTTTACTCACTTATTTTGAGATTAAACAGTTTTTTTCGATTCTCTGTTTTCAGGCTATCGGGAAGGAGATTGTATATATACTCGTATATATATATACACCCTCATGGCCTATGCTACTTTTACCACTTTCAGTCTTTACTGTATTGGTGTACAATTTATTATGATGTCTTGTGCAGTGTTCGTGTACTAGTGATGTTTTTTTTAAAATGCTGTGTTCGTGTGTCCATTTTGTATTTTGTAGATTAATAGGCACACGAGTATATTATATTAGTACAGTTTTCTGATTTTCAGCAACTGCATTTCTTAGTATAGTTTTTTTGTGGGGGTGTCTGGGTTATAAATGAAAAGTGTTTTTATAACTTTATTCTGTATTATTTGTAATTCGTTCAAGTATGTAATGTGTGTGTTTCCCCATATTTCTATTAGGTACCCCGAGGAAGACATGGCACGATCAAGTGAATCAAATATTTGAATCGGAACATGTCAGAAATCGGAATAATAGCTGAGAATGTATGATACGATGTATGAATATGAATGAATCAAGAAGTGTACGCCAAGATCGAGTTGTTTGGCGGTCCGTCCTCTCTGCCTACCCTTGCGGGGAAACGGCGTGATAGTTAGTTAGTTAGTTCTATTAGGTAATTTAGGTGGGACTGGATTAAACTAAAGTATAGGCTGTTAATGTGTGCTGGCAGAAGATGAGCTATTCAATACACCAATTAGTGGGATGATTTTTTCTTTCAGTTTTTGAATGTGTTGTTTAACGGGGAGAGGGAACGTCGAAGAGTTATTATTTATAAATTTAAAATAATGACAATATTATTGTGCAATACGATAAACATGGTGTTTTTAAAGAGAAAAAAATTTATTACGTTTTTTTTTTAATTTGCATGGGGTTAGCATTTATCAAAATAAAATCAGAAATATTACACATTTCTGACCGTTCTATGCATTTTTTACAAAAACATTTAAAAAATTGAATATCCTTAAAAAATGATGTGAAGGTTTTTCTTTAACATGTCGATAAGATAAATTTAAAAAAAAAAACAGTGTGTAGTGTTATGAAGCAAGTCCCTAACAACTAAGGTTGACAAACCGCCGACCCGGAATCAACCATAAATAAACATTAGTTGTCTATGATAATAATTTCCTAGCCGCTAGGTTTGGGAAGGGGAGGGGGGAAAGGGATCGCAAGGGAGCTTTGGGAAGACAGGGCGGGCATTCAAGTTTGGAGAGCCGAGCCATCCTGTCACCCGATTCTGCGACCAGAAACTGGTATCGTCCCCAATTTACTTACTTATTTATTTCCCTTTTGCTTTTTGATAAAACAGAAATCATTTAAAATCACTCAATTTCATTCTATCCTTTAATAATCTGAAGGCGTCCACAGAAAGGTTAAAGCTTTTCCTAAAGCCTTTAGTAGCAGCTATAAAAATATAGACCTGACTGCCAGGTACTTTTAAATAGCAAAAGAGAGTTGTTTTTATTTTGAATTCCCTATTCCTGTTTCTATTTATATGTATTTGTTTTTATTAATGTTAACTAAGCGGTAATTTCGAAAATCGTCCATCAACGAACTGACAACAACATTAATAGATGGATGTATCGTTTTTTTATATACACCCATGTACCCTGGGTGAGCTAGTCGGGAACATTCTATATAATAGATCTATTGGTGAATTTTACTAAGATTGCAAATTCAAATGTGCTTACGAACTGGATCGAGAGATTCTGCTTTGTGACAGTAGTTAAAATTTTTCATAAACACTACGTAATTAATTTTTTTTTAAAGCGGATTATAAATCTTTGGTTAAGTTTATTTACAAAAACGTAACGAGAAAGGATTAAAAATATTTTTCTCCACTTTAAAAATCATATTTTAAATATTTTGTAAAACATACAATAGGACGGTCAGAAAAACTAATATTTTTGAGCCTATGTAAATTTATAAAATATTTAATAAATACTTTTCTATTTAAAAACATTATGTTTATCGTATTGCGTAATAACACTATAAATATTTCGAAATAATAAATAATTCCGCTCCGACGTCCCTCTCGCCCTTAAAGGACAAGTGTTTTTTTTTATATATAGGCCCAGGTATTTTGCACTATCTAAAATGCGTAGGTTTCTTTCTTCTATTTGTAATGGTTTATGAAGAGGCGTTTTTCTTTTTGGTGAACTTAATTGTTAATATGTTTTTAATTAGACAATTGTTTAATATATTGAGGATCCAGTTGAGATTTTTTTCTAATAAAATATTCAGGTTTTTGCCAATGTCAATGTCCAGTCGCGGGTCCCTTTGAAACCTATGTCCCAGACGACTGTCCATGTGTCCATACTGCCTACAAAAGCATCTAATATCTTTAGTGTTTTCGGTGGGAAATACTGTCATCTAATTCTTTTTAAAACCTCGAGTTACCGCTCCAGCTTGGCGAGTTCACCTCTCTCGATCGACAAGGTAACGCAACGCCTCGAGAGCCGGCATGAAAGATGACGCGTGAGTCGGAGTACAAGTCAAGCGGATAGACCGCGTGCACGCGATCGCAAAAACGCGCCAAAACAGAGACAAAATGGCGTCTCCCTCTATTCGTGGCCGGGGCGGGACCGAGGAGCTAGGAGCCTACCAGCTCCGGCCTTTCACACAAAGTGGTTACAGCCTCGCAGCTGTAGGCGGGCACAAGTACCCCTCGCCGGGGGCCTTCGTGGAAACGCCTACCGTTAATGGGAGAAATGCACTACTTACAGTACTTAATACCGGCTGTAAGTGAATTCTTGCAGCCTTGAAGTAGTGGCCACAAGCCACAAAGTGCACAAAGTTCCCTTGGCGTGAAAATACAGGCTCATTATATTTACGCATTATTATGTGATGCCTCCATTCCCCGCTCGTACTTAACTCCCACAAATAAAGTAAATCGCCGGTACCCCAAAAGGGTTAACGTATTCAGCTTTAAATATGTGGTTGTGGTTGACACTGTTCGCACGCTGAGTTAAAATATAAAGATTTTGACTGAATGCAACAGAGGAATGTAAAATTCTACAAGCTGAATAATTATTACAGCATCATTCTGGCAATACTGGATTTGGAGGCGGCTTGGCTGGTCTATATCGGATCCTCGTGCGATTCATTGTTCTCGAAGAGAATTGAGACATAATCTTAAATATAAAGGTAGATAACTGCGTATGTTTTGGAATGCAGCTGCAAAGAAAAATAAATGATTTCAGTGCCTATTTAAGTTTCATCGCGTTGAATCCTTTAGAACAAATCTACGTGTCGCAAACGAGGAAAAAACTCACAATCATTGTAGAATAAAATTATACAGTATTAGTCATTTATAATTCCGACTTAGTGTGGACCATTATTTCAATGAGTAAGCTGTAGGTTATAATGCAATCACATGCTTTAAGGATTAACACTACTGGCAAGTCACGACGGATGATAAAATATTATGAAATCGACAAATATAAATTAATAAGTATGTACGTAGATAAGTAAAAGATATATAACGAATAAATTATAATAAAATAGGTAAATTATAATAAATGCCGTTGATGTTTTTACACTATGAAATGTATAATAAAAAATGCAAACACGCGCAAGCAGTCGATTGTTGCCAATAATCGTAGACTTACGTTATCAAGGTCTCACAAACCTATATTTCATTAATTGAATATAAACTAGAAATAAGCCATTTTTCATTATGTTTTTAAGCTCTATTAAAAATTAGTAATAAGGAACTCCAGTGAAAAATATAATGGCTTTAAAAATATGTATTCATATAGATCAGAAAATGCCGATTCTGAATATGTAAATTTTATTATATATAATTATAGGTAGAATTTATAAATCGTTATTTAAAATTGAATAAAAAATCATCTCATCGAAACACCTTGTCATATTGGTACCATTGCATTTGGAACATCTGACGTCATGTGCGTATTCTGTTTTTGGATTAGTATGGAAATTTTTATTTTTGATGGTACCATTGCATTTGGAACATCTGACGTCATGTGCGTATTCTGTTTTTGGATTAGTATGGAAATTTTTATTTTTGATTTTGTTTTGTATTTTCAAAAATGTACTTTTTAGCTTTGGTGAAATTTAAACTTAATTTGGGTGACTTTAAGCTGTATAATTGTTGTTCAATATAAAAACTATTATAATTGAAAGAAATTAAGAGTATTCATGAACAAACCAACACGGATATTATGATAATGTTAATGCTCAACACTATTATTATTCTTCGAGTTAAAGTTTAGAAAAGGGAACATAATTTTCTTACTCATATTTAGTTATGGTTTACTAAGAATAGAATATAAAATTATATACGGTAAAGACCATCCTTGTTTTGACTGTTGACATTCCAACCCCAAAACTGATCAAAACCGACCGGCCATAGATTTGGAGCATTTTGACGGGCTTTGAAAAATTGAATCTTTGAATATTCAGAACCGGCGTTTGCTGATCTATATATGAATATATATATTTTTAAAGCGATTATATTTTTCACTGGAGTTCCTAATTCGCATATTTAGCGAAAGCGATCTCTTTCAGAAAACCTTAATTATTGGTTTGTTTTCATTTGAGTAAAACTTTATTTTCTCTTGAATATATTATGTTGTTGTGCATCGTTATTGAACGGTTGGTATTTATTATTTGTAATTTTTATGTTAACTTCTGTCTAACTTGTGTACAATAAAACAATGTTTTTTTAAAACCACAATCCTTGTCGAATTATTTATAACTTATACTAGCACTATATTTTTGAATACCAGGGTAACATTACTGTTGAGGCGATATCAGTCGTGAAAACACCCGGCTGAACTGCCCATAAAACATCAAAAACTTGTGCATTATTAATATCGTGCCAATTACCGACATGCGATGTCAAAACAAGGGACAATACTTTGCGATTGCATGACATATAAATAATGCATTTTATTGTTACAAGACATTCTTGCAAAGTAACGGTACGATTCAAACCAGGTGCCTGATTTCGATTATTATAACACAGTTAAATAAGTCAATAACATTCAAGTCATTAAAATCAGTTAAAAAAAACACTTCCATTTAATGTGGGGAAAACAGATTCCAATGTAAGTACCTCACATAATAGATAATCCATTATCAAAATTATTTTCTCAGTAAATCGGTTCACCGGTAATAAATCATTCCAGGCATCATAAAAATTGAAATTGGGTGGGGGTAAATAGAATCATACAAATAAGTGATCTCAACGTGGCCTATAACCGCAGTTTGAAAATGGCCTTGAACAACAAATTGCAGCGCTCTTGTAGTCAGTGGGTAGTTGGTCTATTCAGTGTGTTTTGCTACGGCGCATCGAGGGTGTCGGACAGTGCGACTTCCTGCATGACTGTATGCACAGAACTCGTGTCGTACCGTGTAAAAGATATAAAAGATTCATCCACGATCCCGGGTGTGAGTAAGTGAAGAGGTATGCAGTGAGCGGTGAGCAGAGAGGAGCGTGGAGCGTGGTCTAGTGTCTGGCGCACTTGTGTTTGTTTTAAGCTGACGCACGTTTCGTATAGTAATTGTACACGATTCTCACGGCTGCCCCGGGCAGTGGTATACAATACTCGGCGCCGCCAAGGAAGGCAAATCCATTCGGATTACACTCCTTAAACCTTCCAGTCGTGAGGTTCTCGTGTCTCGAGCTATTTGTTAGATTATTATTGATTGATAATAAGATTGAAACTGGCTTTCTAAGAAGCAAGGTTAATCTTAACTCTATTAGAATTTTAACGAAAAGTAGCATTCTCTAGAAGCGGTAAGAATAATCGTGAATTTCCTGAACTCAAAAATCTTCTTTTTAAGTAAAAATAATAATAAATTGTAAATAAGTTATTTAACATATTTTTATTTTTACATAGAATTTTAGCAATTGGCAAAAAGGTCACTCCTCTGCTATACTCGTACATTCCGGACCCAGGAGTGCGGCTGTTTTTCAGGGTTCCACGATAAATCAACACACATATAAATTGACACACTTTTTAAAAGTGAATTAAATCATTGAAATTTACAAATAGAGTCCGAAAACCTAACCTCACCTAACCTAATTAAAATATATCTTATTAATTACTTTCGTACTTTAAATTACTTTATATCATTTTTAAAAGTATGCCGATTCATAGATGTGTTGTTTTATCCGGTCACCGGTTGTCAGCAGTGCCTCTAGAAATCCTTTTAAGTTACATATCTTACATAAAATCTCTACACTTAAATAAAAACAAACAAAAAAATGCCTTTAAATGTAAAAATATAAAAATTACAAAATCACTAATACAAGTATTCATTTAATTATTTATCAATCATGATGTTAGGCGGCTGACTGTGCAGGCAGCAACCATTCGCTGCAGAACTTCTTGAAGCACTGCAGCGGTGTAGATCTTCGAATAGATAGTGGTATTTCATTCCAAAATTTTGTTGAAGAATAGCTGTTACTAAACTACCCTCAAATACAGCGGTCCGATGTTTGGGGAGATCAAGTGAACGGTCTCTTTGGCGTGTATTATATGCATGAGAATCACCTTCAAATTCATCAAGTTGTACATCTGACGCATTTGGTGTAACTTCTTTTTGATCCAAATACTTAGTATCCAATCCCGATAAAGATAAGGCGAATTATGCTTGCATTTTGGGATATTATAGCAATATCGGACACATACATTTTGGATACGTTGCAATTGTTTTAGAGTTTTTTTTTTCAATAAAGAGGGACCATATTATGCCTCCATAGTTCAATATTGAGAAATAATTCGCTTATTATTCAATATACTTTTACTGATACAAAATCTCTTATATTAATATGATCCTGCCGTTGTAATAATAATAATTATAATTGGATGATTTGTATAGCGCCGTTTTATGTGAAAAATCACCTCAAGGCGCTGTACAAATATTACTTGCTAGGGTTATCTTATTATGTACAAACAGATACAGGAACATACTTACCTGGCAGATCGCTTCAGATGAACACAGTTATATTAGTAAATTTAAGGTTAGAGAAGATATGATTTTTACAGTTGCTATTTTATTATCTTTTTCTATTGATATTACATTTATTAGAAGATGTATAATTTTTAGGACTGGAGAATATTTATAAAATGATCTTAACCGGCTAGCCCAGCTAAGCAATTTACGTGTGCATTTCTTACATTTATGGATATGATTGTCTGAAAACATGAGATGTAATCTCGGCTGCTATAACCTCTTTTCTGTTGGATTAGGCAGTATTTAGTTGTAGACCAGAAGTTATAAGTTATTAGTAAGGCAAGTAAGTTGTAAGACAGGCAACGATTGGATTAATTTCTTAGTTTTGAGCTTCTAAGGGTCATCAATAAACTAATTATTGGGAAACAATGTGTCACAAAAACAGCGCTATATAAATAATCCATTTACAAGGTGTGTTCAAAAGAAAAGGTGAATTTTGAAATTTCGCGGGCTTTGTACATTCGATTATCGATTTTTTTTATGTTGGTACACATATGTTTATCGTATGTTAGCATTATCAGCCATTTTGGATTAGTGGTTTGTTTTTGACAACTGGAAAGGTTAGTCACGTATTGTGCGTTCTTCGATTTTTTACTTTTTATTATTTTAGTAAAAAATCGAAAAACATCGATTTTTTGAAGAAATGCTGATAAGGACATAGAAAACAAAGCAAATCTAAAATTTCACTTTAATCGGACTGACGATGCCCCAGAAAACGGCTATCAAGTTCCGACCAAAACTAGGAAATTCCTTCATAGGATTAACAATTATTAACAATTTTTTTCTAAAAAGAATCAATTTTTTTGAAGAAATGCTGATGAGGACATAGAAAATAAAGCAAATCTAAAATTTCACTTCAATCGGACTGATGATGCCTCAGAAAACGAACCTAAATAAAAAATCGAAGAACACCCAAAAACGTGACTAACCTTTCCAGTTGTCAAAAACAAACCACTGATACAAAATGGCTGATAATGCTAAGATATGATAAACATATGTGTACCAAAGTAACAAAAAAAAATCGATAATCGAATGTACACAGCCCGCGAAAATTCAAAATTCACCTTTTCTTTTAACACACCTCGCATTACAAACATTGATTAGATAATCCTTTATTCCTTTCAGATTCCAATAAGGAAATCCAGTGAAAAATATAATGGCTTAAAAATATATATTCACTTAGATCAACAAACGCCACTTCTGAATACATAACTTTTATTATATATAAATTTATAAATCGTTATTTAAAAGTGAATAAAAAATCAGTACATCAAAACACGTTGTTATATTGGTACCATTGTATTTGGAACATCTGACGTCACGTGAGCATTCTGTTTTTTGATAAGTATTAACATTTTTATTTTTCAATTTTGGCGAAATTTAAACTTAATTTGGGTGACTTTAAACTCTTTAATTGTTGTTCAATATAAAAAAAAACTATCACTAATGAAAGAAATCAGAGAATTCATGAGCAAATCAATTATCAATACGGATATTATGACAATGTTAATGTTCAATACTACTATTATTCTTGGGGGTAAAGTTTCTAAAAAGGTATATAATTTTATTCCTTATGGTTTACCATGAAAAGAATATATAATTATGGACGGTAAAGCTCATCCTTGTTTTTTTTTTACATTTGACATTCTAACCTCAAAACTGATCAAAACCGACCGGCCATAGATTTGGAGCGTTTTGGCGGGCTTTGAAAAATTGAAGCTTTGAACATTATTTTAACTATAAATACTGACTTTAGAAAAAAAAACGAAATATACTGGTATTTATGTTTGAACGTCATTATTAACAATTTTTTTTTAAATTCGACTGGAGTTCCTTATTGTGCCTGTTAGGTCCGGTTAGGACGAGTGGTTGGTTCCAGGAGAAATTGTTTCCTCTCCAAGTTGGAAGCATCTGACTCGTGCTCGGTAGGTACTGACTACTGGTGGTATAGGTAGTAAAGACTGGGTAGCTCCGGCAGGAGCTGCTCTTCTACAGACTAAATTACTTACTCGACGGGTAAGTACGTTCGTACACAGTCAAAGGCCCGAGTACCACGCATCGGCGCCTATGGATACTGTACACGTACACGTACTGATGAAGAGAGCATATTACCACGAAGCCGAAAAACTGATAAATTCCGAAGGTAAAAAAAGGATAAAAATGCGAAATTTGAATTTCAAAACGGCCGTATGTGTAATAAAAAAAAAAGTTCTTCAGTAGAAGCACATAGTGTAAATATTTGTTTGTTTTTATTTTTAGTTAAAGAAATACAACAATTTAATCACTGAAGAAAATAATATTAACAACCCTAAATGAAAGATAAAATCGGACAAAAGGACAGAAACTAAAAATATTTCAGTCGCATCTGGGACTCGAACCCAGGTCCTCTGCCTATCCGGGGCAACGCTCAACCGACTTAGCTAATGAGACAAGTTCAATTTGTGTCATCTTCACCGATATCATATCTCAAATTCAAGGTTTGTGAATGTTATTTTCCATTTTTAATCTCATATTATTGGCAGTTATTTTTATGATGTTTACAAAGTTCTACCCGAATTCAATTGCAAACTTAAACAGTGTCTCGGATTTACATCCGATTTTTTATTTATATGAGACATCTATTGACTTTTTGATAAAAGTCTAAGGAATTCAATTTTTAATTATTAATTATAATTATTAATTATAGGACCTGGGTTCGAGTCCCAGATGCGACTGAAATATATTTAGTTTCTGTCCTTTTGTCCGATTTCATCTTTCATTTAGGGTTGTTAATATTATTTTCTTCAATGATTAAATATTACAATGAGGTTTTTAAATCTCAATAAAAATAAGTAATAATTAAAAATTAAATACAACAATGCTGCATTCCCATGAGTTATCAATTCAACTCATTTTGGGACTGTTCATTTTTGCTACATAATATTAAGTTTAACAAAGTTTTTAATGCAAATATGTAAATGTAAATATAAAAAAAATACATATATATATACATATAAAAACAATAGGAAAATAACATAAATAAATGTACAGGCCCGAAATATACTGATGCAATAGAAATAAATGACAATGTTTTACAAGGGAGAAATATACCAGAATCTGCAAAGCTTGGGGATGACTATCAGAACAAGTTGGTATCTATGATAAATGGTTTTCCAAATAACATTTAAAAAAATAAGATCTCAGACCATCATTTCGAGATTTGTCCGGAACGCACACATGTCTCGATTCATCAGGCAACTTGTTGTAGCTGGTTTAAGCAATGTATTCCGATAATTTCAGTCCGGATTTCGTAGAGTGTATTATTGATATGTGTAGTTTGTGGTGTTGTTGTGTATTATATTGGTGAACGTCGTGATTATAGTTAGGTTTTTTTTATTTATGTGAGTATGGCATTGAATCATATTTAAAATTGTTTGTTATGTCATGGCCAAGAATAATCTTAAACGGTAATACTAGTGCGTGCTATAAAATATCTTTATTGGGTGTATCCCATGGCAAGCCAACAATATGACGCAGGGCTCTATTTTGAATTATCTGTACCTCAGATATCATTTTCTCGGTAGTGAAACCTTAGATACTCGAAAGATAGATAGGGAATGAATCATAGAAAAGTATAGAGGTGGGAAGCAATTCACGTAATCTGTACATTACGCCGGTCACTCTACAAATCTTTAATCTCGAAACGTTTGCATTCCGAAAAAAATATCTATAATTCGACAGCGTTCAAAATTAACTTGATTTTAATAACAAAACAATTCAGTCCAGAAATAAATGTTCAAAATAATGGTGTTGCGAAATCATTCGGTTAAAATAAAAATAGCAAAAGGGTGTAGATAATACATTGAATTTGTATTGGAATGGAAAGAAAAACAAAATTATTTTTATCGAAGTCGTTTACGTCAGCTAAGAAGCCATATATGTTAAAAAAATCACGATAATTCTACATTATTATGTAGGTATTTTAAGAACGGTGAAGCCAATATAACTTGATATACACATTTTGGTATTGGGGTACAAGGGCAAACCGCTAAGACCACCGTCACATCGCGTAACCTCCTGGCTAAGTGGAAGCGATGGTCGCTTCACCGTGATAAAACGGGTATCTCATATCGTATAGCATCGATTAAACATTTGAATCCAGGTGTCTTAAATTAAAATATAAAATTTAGCCTTAAAAAAAGAAACGGCGCGCTAAATGACCAGAACCGTATCATTAAAGAGGCAGTCGCGAGGAACGGTCATAAAGTTCCAAGAATGTTTTATTTTGTCAATTTTTTAAAAAGTATCTACTTATATAAATTACTATTTTGTACCAATGTTTTTTAAACTTAAATAAGTAAAATTTACGCTTGAACAACTATATTTCAGTATTTTAAGGGTGATAATAGTGTTTATAATAAAATTTGTCTATATTACTAGTCTAGGCGCCCTCGTGGCTGCCGGCTACGTTTTATAGTCGCTCCTGGTTTATCTGGGAAATATTGGGAATTTCTTAATTTTCCCGGTGTAACAATAGCATTAAATAACCGCAATAATTTTTAGGTTACATTTCTAAAAACTACATAATTTTAGTGCTGTCGTTTTCAAATATTTCAAATATTTTGAGTTGAAATCTGCTTCGTTCTTCCGAATTAAAATATCGGACATCGGTCACATCTGGCGGTCGGTCGAAGGTCCTTACCACATGTACTAGTGACGTGCCAAAAGTGAAAAGAAATGGCTATTCGGGCTACGGTGGTTGTAAAAAATATTGTATACAACCGGGAAGTGGGCTGCTCTGCGACCTGCTGTGGTCCGACCGCAACAAGTACACCGCCAGCTGGGGCGAGAACGAGCCTTTACCTTTGTCATTGAGATTGTGGCCGAGTTCCTCAACAAGCACGACTTTGACCTGATCTGCCGGGTGCATCAGGTGGTAGAGGACGGGTATGAGTTCTTTGCCAAGAAGCAACTGGTCACCCATTTCTCGGCGCCCAACTACTGCGGGAATTCGATAATTCAGGAGCAATGATGTCAGTGGACGACACGCTGAAGTACTCCTTCCGGATCCTGACCAACACCAACCAACCAACACCAACCGTCCCGTCAAGCCGCCCAGGGGCGTCACCAAGACAAAGAAGACTTTTGAGGGCCCTATGGATCAATTCCCCCCGGCCACCATCCTCCACCGCCGCTCCACCCTTTTATTCAAGAGTATTCTGTGTTATTTATCCTAAAAAATATGGATAATAATTCTTTGTCTAAGCTTAAATACATTCTTGAATATAATGGAAACAATCACTCTATCATTTGTATTAGCGTCTTGCAATATATCGTAAGGAATAAATACAGTTAGCTTCTTTTTTTTCAATTTAACATTAAATTTAGTTTTGATAATTTAACTGCATCTTTTAAATGGTCTATAAATAATGTGTAATGATAGCCTGTCCAAAAAGAGAAAATAAATGTTAAAAAAAATAATAAATTCGTAGAATAGACGTAATATAGAATAGGAAGTAATATTTGTACAGCGCCCCTGAGGTGATTTTTCACAAAAGCGGCGCTATATAAATGGTCCGATTATTATTATATATAATATGAAACTCAACAATATTTGAAAATCTCCTACAAACATCACAGTAAGCGGGAAATATTGATTGTGTCGTGAATTGAACTCACGACACCCGATTGGGACACAGACACTGTGCCAACTCAGTCGCTGGCCGGTGGCTTTGATAGTTTGTCTATTTTTAAGAAAATAAAAACTAACATAAAAGCCCGAAAAAACATGTTGATTAAAAAAAACCAAGTTGAATTAGCGGGCTAACAAAATATTCACGTACAAATTACGGATAGTATTCTCAGTATTTTAGGGACGATTTATTAGGTTTTACGGCAGGTACAGAATCCTTTTATGAAAAAAGAAAATGTCTCTAAAAACGTTTTGTAGCATGTATTTAATTTAGTTTGTTGTAGTCTTTTTTCATTGTTTAACTAACTAACCATCACGCCGGTTTTTTCGGCAGTGGTAAGCAGAGAGGACGGAACTCCAAACAAGTTGGTCTTAGCACACACTTCTTGCTTCATTCACATTGGTACATCGTATCATATATTCTCTTGTTATTCTGACTTCTGACATGGCCTTTCATACACTTTTTCTTCGTTCATCCACTCTACGTGCCCAAAACATCGAAGCGACCCTTTTTTAATCTTACTCATTATGTTCACACCAGCCTTGCATTCTTTGTGAATCTCAACATTTTTCACACGGTCATTGGTTTTACCACACATACGCCTCGGGTATCTTATTTTTACGGCATTAAGCCTACTTTAATCCTTCATCCGCCAGTTCCGTTTTCATTGTTTAATCTTTATAAGCCAGCACTGAATGACCAAAGTGCATTTAGTATTTGTGGTCGTTAGCACTTTTATTAAGCGTGTTTATGTTTTTAATAAAATTGTAATATGATATAATGAGAAAAAATTCTCAGAACTTTGTCCTCCAACCAACACCCGGGGAAGGGGATTGAACTAAGAATAATTCCGTTTAAGTCGTTAATAAAACAAAGTAATATTGGCTAGTTTGTTTAGATAAAGACGGTATTAATAATATCATATTATGGTAATCGGTAAGTCTTGTATATACATAATTAAATTTGATGATTTAAATAACGAATGAAATACTAATTGCGGGGTACGCATATTAAATTATTGAATTGGGGTCATCGATGTGATATGCATTATTCAATGATATCCTGTTTTCCGTGGAGTTACCGAGTGAACTGGGGGAGTTGAGCGGAAAATAAAGCAGGAAAGGATATCGACAATGTAACGGAGAGTTAGTTGTACAGTAAAATATTCATAGGAACTTTATGGGCGTCCGATAAAAAGAGTGGGTTGAAGAAACCCGGGGAGTATCGACGTGCCGGGAGAGCAGCAGGTGATAGGAGGAAATAAATTATAGGTATAAAATACCGATTCTCGACACGTTGGAGTAGATCAAACCTTTCATCGCTTGTGATTCTTCTCGGAAAGTATAGGATGAGCTTCAAAATGATAGATTACCTGAAACAACAGAGATAGAAATCATTAGTAAAGTGAAATTTCAATACATAAGTTTTGTAGTAGTAAACAAACAGTATAAAATATAATTTAAAAAATAAAACAATAATTTTGTTTATATCACTTTTATTTTATACTTTTGCCGACCGGGTTTCGCTACTGCCGTAGCTTCATCAGGGCAGTATATAACTAAACTATGAACTAAGATACACATGTGTTATAGATTGATAAAAACAGGCGAGTGGAGGGCCAAAGGTGGGAGATCAGCAGGTACCTGCTGACCGGGAAGTGTGTGTACTTTGTTTATTGGGAATAATTTAAGAATTGTACTTTTATTTAAATTTATTTGATTATTTATGAGTCTACTATTAGTGTTTTTGGCTTTCCTTATTTCTAACGCTTCCAAGTTATCTAGTCGAATGCCTGTTCCATTTTTATTAGTGCCTGTATTTTTATTGAATGTGTGGTCTGTTTCTAAGAGAAGGTTGGCAAATTCGGAGAAACCATTATTATTTAGACATCTTAAGTGTTCTTTTAACCGGATATTAACATTACGCGAAGTTTTGCTTACATAGAACGCCGGGCAATCATTGCATTGAAGTGAATAAATGCCGGTCTTCTTTATCTTTACAATTAATTAAAAATTTACAACTATTGTCTGTGTAAAATGCTGGTTTAATATTTGACGGAAGGTTTTTAATGTTTTGTTGAGAAAAGTTATTGATATATAAGATTCTATGCCAATGGTGCGGTTGATTATTATTTATTATATTATTATTAGGGGGGGGGGGTACTGTTGAATAAAAACTTATTTTTTATTTTTTAAAGTTTTTTATTTAGTATGTTATTGACAAAGTTTTCATGATAACCGTGATTTATTGCGATTTGTTTAATTATGGATAATTCTAGTGAAAAATTAGCATTTGAGAACGGGACCGTAACCAACCGGTGAATCATCGAGTGGAAAGCGGAATGTTTGTGGGAGGTGGGATGATTCGAGGTGTTATGAATGGTTATGTCTGTATAAGTGGGTTTTCTGTAAATTTTAAAATCTATTTTATTGTTTATTACTGATAACGTAAGGTCTAGTGTAGTTGATTCCTATTTCCATGGTGAATTTACTTTGTTTATGGAAGGAGTTAAGTTGGCGCTCCGTACCTGTCCATATACATAAAATATCGGCGACATACCTCTTCCATAAAAGCACGTTATTTGTTTACACAAAGTTATTGTTTTATTTTTTAAATTATAATGTCACATCACCAGGTTACCGCTTCATATGAAAATATAGTATAAAATATGTATTGTTATTGTGTTTAATTCGTAGAACTCCAATTTAATAGTATTATTATTATGGTGACAGCTGTTTCGACGTTTAAAATCATTATCAAACTGCGGTGCGGCCACATGGAGACGACTTATTTATATGATTTAATTTACCCATGCCCTATTCTTATTTGTATACAGTTTAAAATGTAATATTAATATTTTCGGTAAAAACCGATTTTACTAAATCAATCGCGATAATTGAAATTCTTATTCTGTGAGGCACTTACCTTTAAAATCTGTTTTCCCCAATTTAATGATTAATGATTATCTAATGATGGCGGGTTTGTCTTAATTGTTTTATAATGACTGAAATACTATTGTCAATTGTCATTCGTTACTACTACCCCGGTTATGAAAATAAATGAAAAGGTATTTGGTAAACCCCTCTCTAGAACAGAAATGCATAGTTATAAGTTGAAGTTTCACATAACCCGCCTCCCTAGGCTACTAGCCTGTGTTAAGGAGGTAATTTTGCATTTTATTTAATAATTTTATAATACTTATGAATACACACTTATATGTTTCGTAAATGGTTAAATCAATAACTTCGAATTCAGGTGAGTGCACCGGTAAATGCCCTATCAATAATTTTAACCAAAATTTTAAATAAATATCAATATCGTCTTGCTTTCAAGCAATCTGGAATTTCGTAGATACGAGTTAGCCTTAGCAACCCTGATGTAGGGTTTCTACCATAGGTCCTCAATAGTTTTTCATTTAAAAGTTGATAAAAATATAATATTTCTAATTTAATTACGCCAGATTTCAGCCATTATTAATTGCACGCCACTGGATGGCACGGCAAAACTGACTATTCTTAGAAATGTATAACTAATTCGTAAAAACCAAAACGATGGAGTTAAAATTAATCAATTCCACAAAAAGTTTAATAAATGCGATAAAAGAGAATCGCCCGAACACCTCTCCGTTCACCGGATAACTGTACAAAGCGAGAAAAACAAATCGACCATAATTAATCCTTTATAAGAAATTAATTCAGGTTTGAGGGTGTAAAAGGGACATATGCGCACAATTGTACGTAAATGCCCCAATTAGACGTGGTCGCCTAATTCTCAGGTGACAAAGAGAGGCTTTGAAAGAGGTGCCAGTCGGTGTATCTATAGCGGGCACTTCGACTACCTGTGCAGCCAGCCTCCGACTGAAGTGATATTTCGACGGTAGACGCCGGATATTAAGATCAACTGTTCA
Source organism: Halesus radiatus (assembly GCA_022606495.2). Lineage (NCBI taxonomy): Eukaryota > Metazoa > Arthropoda > Insecta > Trichoptera > Limnephilidae > Halesus > Halesus radiatus. The sequence continues at coordinate 96,163 of JAHDVE020003310.1, read as the reverse complement.
AGCGAGTTCTTGAGTTTATTTAACGGCAGCAGAGGGAATTGTCATGTACGATTCATAAACATTATTTAAACCGTTTCTCGCCCTTCGAAAGCACTATCAAGATAAAACAACGAACCCGTCGGAGGTGAAACTAATACTAATAAGCGTAACTGTTTAATTAGAAGAAAAAAAAATACCTAGAGCAATTGTAAGCTAATCAAGTGTTGTTTATTTTAAAGGAGACATAATCAACGCGGCGAAAGAGTTTTTTGTAGGTATCTATATATTGTCGATTTTTTTTCAGTTTATAACTGCAATCCGATCCAACAGGTGTGCACAGAAACATTAGAAATGTTTGTCATACGGGACAAGGAACTAAATCATGATTGATTATTACTAGCGCCCTTGAGGTGATCTTTCACAAAAACGGCGCTATACAAATCATCCAATTATTATTATTATTACTAATAATATCAAGTACCTATTGAATTTGAAAGTGTAATAACTGGATACATGTTGTTCATCCATAGAGCTTTTTGGGTAAACATAAATGACGGTGCACTGCAGAACAAACATTTCAACCTTATTCCCAAATATTAAAATCAATTTAAAACTAGAGTTATTTAACCGCGCGATTCTATTAACCATCAACCACCATCACACGCAACCGTATTTATACCTGGCACTAGTAACTGGGCATCCCACAAGGCATTTCCCCAGGCCCCGTATTGTGAGTTTTGTCACCCGAGAATGACAATTGAAGTAAAATCGCGCGTGTGACAAATAAAATAAGTGTTGACTGAAGAGAACGAGGTGGACCAGAAGAGAAAGAATAGAAAACCAAAGTATAACAAACCACATTTGTCACTTTAATATGAACGCAGGAAATATGATACACTGAATAAGAAACTGATTGGACTAATACATCGATTTCAACTTTGCTACACTTCAGCTAATTGAAAAATTTTAAACACAACGTCTCCGAAAAACTACGAAAAGCAAATACAGTTCCGACGAATTTTGATAGAGTTATTCATTCAAAAATACGATTATTTTAAGTTTGGTTTCTCCCTCATTTCACTGTTGATGGACTCGTTGCTTCAAAATCGAAGTTTACCTCCTCTAACCCCCCACGATGACGCCCTTTATCGTCATTATCAAACCATACACTATTTCGGATACAAACCTTTGATAGCTAAAATGTCTCCATTGTGCTCAACACTATCCCTAATTAAATGCTTCTCGTTTTTCATTCGAATTATTAATTATTATGTTAACTATAGCTTAGAAACATCTTTCTTATAGTTGACAGTGGCAAACGTAACTGTCAGGTAATTTGATTTACTTACTAACAGTATCTAACCAACACGCCGTTTCTCCGCAGGGGTAGGCAGAGGACTGACCGCCAAACAACTCGATTTTTGCATACACTTCTTCCTTCATTCCCATTTATACATCGTCTCATACATTCTCTTCTATTATTCCGACTTCTGACATGGCCCGACTCAAGTATTTGATTCACTTGATCGTGCCATGTCTTCCTCGGGCGTCCCCGGCTTCTTCTTCCATTCAAATTCGCGTCATATATTCTCCTTGCATGCCTTTCTTCGTTCATTCGCAATACATGCCCCAACCATCTACGCGTCCCTTTCTTAATCTCCCTAATTACACTTACACCAGCCTTGAATTCGTTACAAATATCAACATTTTTCACACTATCATACATTCGTCTCAGAGATCTCATTTCTATGGCTTTCAGTTTACTTTCATCCTTCCTCTGCCAGTTCCATGCCACACTGCCATACATCAGGGTTGGTATCAACACTCCATTGTGGACGTGATCTTTGGACAACTTTTTGTTAGCGCTAACCGCGTTTAGTCCTCCGTTAAGGAAGTTTCCTGCATTCACCCTTCTTTCAATATCCCTATCAGTCTTTCCATCTCTCGTATACATACTTCCCAAATATACAAACTCATCGGCCTGCTCCAAGTACTCATCATTCATAACCAAATTGCACACTGTTTTCGTACAATCTTTTTCAAACACCATTACTTTAGACTTACTTACATTCATCTTTAGCTCATTCTTCATACATACTTTGTTCATCCTAGATACGAGGTACTGTAAATCTTCCATACTGTTAGCAATCAGCACCGCATCATCAGCATACAACAGGCAACATACTTTCAGACATTTTAATTTACCATACAACGAAATCTTTAAGGCACAACATTATTTCCATCGTCGATGTTCTCTTGTGACACTAATAATCTAATAATTCATCACTTCTGACACTTGAACCCGGCCAATAAACCTTATCTCCTGCATTCACAAATGGTGGTGACTTCCCTTATCGCTCGTGGCTTGTTTGCCGTGGGGCATTTTTAGTACACAAGATAATTTTATCGCGCGCTGGGTCCACAAATAATATATCCCCAGTCACCTTATCGAACGGAAGCTGTCATTCAATAAAAACGGACGTAAAAAATACACATTTTTAATTCCACGGGTTTTTTTAATATACAACTTTAAAATACCTACGACTAGGGTTGCCAAGTAAGAAAACTATCTTAGTGAAAATGAATAAAAGCAGCATCAGTATTAACTGCCCACTTCTAGTCCAGTCGGTAGAGACATAAAAAGCCTTTTGCCTTGCACAAGGTGAGGTAGCCGCCTCTTGGATGAAAGGTGCAAAAAATTGTTTTTTTCTAAAATAATTCCTCAAAGGTTAATCCTACGAAAAAATTATCTAAGGAAAACTAAAAGAAGATAAAATTGCTAACATTTTATGTGCAAACATTTTTTTGTAACGAGTTACAGTGCGAGATAGACGAACTTTTTTCCAAAAAATCGTCAAATTCCCAATTATTGTTATCTTTTACCCCACCTGTTGGGAATGGCAAAAACCCCAGCTGACTGGACTATTCATACTTATCAAGGTTCAAGTTCATGAAAAAGCCTTCGACAAAAGTCCGGACAGTTAACTAAAATGATTAAAGGGAGGGATTATCATTAATCAATATTGGCCATTTAGTGATATTACTACGTACATGCTGGCGACAAAAGATACAGAAAAAAACCCGACGAGGTTGTAAAACCCGAAAAATTCAGACTGAATCTAGAACAACTGAATTCAACTAGACTATCTATAGCGGAGTTAAAGATGCACATATAGTACAGTGTACAAGACTCAAGACCGCCTGTTTGGAACTAATATTGTAAAAGGTAATTTAAATAAAAATCCAAATCACAGCGGAAACTCAAACCATGCGCTTTTGTCAAACATTTAACTGCCCATCCATTGGGTTATTATTAAAAAGTAGGTAAAAAAAAAATCGTTTTTTTTCATTAGATTTCGCAATAACAATACGTGTTTACAATATACCAACTTGTATGGGAGAGACGAAAATACTCGAACACCCGTTAGCTTCGGCTGACCTCGAAATACTAAACGAGATGACGAAGGAACAAACTTGACGTATACGAATGTTTTGTGGTTTACGGATATAGTTTTTTGTACCTAAACGTACGGGATACGGCTTGTTGCGTTAGGGCGATGATATAGCGGCCATATCACGCACGTTCGTATGGGTAGGGCGGTTAACTGTCTAAATATCGAAGCGATGTGTACTGAACACTTCATTTAAAGAAAAATAATGGTGAGTAGTTCTTCATATTTGGGAATGAATTGCGTATTGAATATTTGAAAACAGTCATTTTATTATCATCTTCGGATGATTTTTGTGGCTGTAATTGAATAAATGAGCGTACAAGTTCCTTGCCAAACCTCGTGGAAAGATTCATTTTGAAAAACAATATTTTAGTTTCGTTTTTCTTAGGGTAGGTATAGCTTTTCAGCCTTTGTGGGCTGCACGCCAATAGGTGAAAGGTATACAATAGATCATTTTTTAAATCTGTTCTCCAGTCCCGAATTGAAAAAAAAAACATTAATATTTCAAATAAATACTCTTCTTTGGCCACCAACCTTCTAATACATATAGTATCAATAACAAATAAGAATAAAATATTAAGAGGAACGGCTGCGCTGCTTGTTTCATACATAACTTAATTTTGATTTTAAGGCCAAAATACCCATCCAAACCGAATGATATATTTTTCAATTAAAGGTTCAGAAAATATCTAGTACGGATGAGAAGTATTTTATTTACTTTCTTTTTAAATTATGAAGTATATGCCATGAAAAAAATCACTTTTCATAATTTTAGAGGCAACTTAGAAAATTATTTGAGGGTTTATTGTATGTTTTTTTAAATGATCATATTTGCTATGTAAATATGATTACGTAAATAAAAATATAAAAACAAAACATTGAAAAAATAAAGTTTATTGGGGTCGATATTTTAAATTATGTACGGCAAATTTGGGTTCCAATTTAAATTGGTTGTTTTTTAATTTTTTATATTATATGTCATTATATTTTCAAAGAAGACGGGGGTTAAACTTTTTGTTAAATCATCGTTAGGCCCTAAATAATAGTTGCCTCAAAAATCGCGAAAAATCAATTCCTTTAATGGCCTATATTTCATAATGTAAAACAAAAATAAATAAATTACTTTTAATCAGTACTAGATATTTACTATACTTTTTGATGAAAAAATACATAATTAGGTTTAGGTGAGCTTTTTAATATTTTAAAATCCAAAAATTAAGTTTTGTATGAAACAGGCCGCGCAGCCGTTCCTCTTAACTGCAATATCATGCAATGTGCAGTGTTTTATGCTACTGTGTCCTGTGAGTGCAAAATCATATCTTCCCGAGTTAAAACTTTATAACATAATGAGTTAATTTGGTGGGACTTGCCAGGTAAGCATGTTTCTGTGTTTATTTGTGCATAATAAGATAAAGCCTAGAGAGCAATATTTGTACAGCGCTCACTTGAAATGATACAAAACATAAAAAAAATAATATTATATAATACAGGTATTTATTATATTAGTAGTTATAATTATGTCAAAGTTAAAACCCCAGCTAAAAAAATATATACGATATGATACGAATGTACCAACACAGCCAGGAGCACTCCTGTCCCGGTGCGACCGGTACACCAGGGGGCACTGTGTTAGCACTTGGAACACGTGCTCCGTGGGTGGGAAGGCGGTTGTAGTTTATCCGATCGGTATACTCGTACAAGCAACCTAATAATTCGATATTGGAATTTAGGATGGGTAGGAACAAAGGAATTCTTTGAGCGTTGGTTTTCGTTTCTTCTTCCCTCGGGCTTCTGTCATAATCTTGCCATTTTCTTGGTTCTTCTGGTCTCTTCTCGCCTACTCGATGCAATCGACTTTCATTCCCCATTGTATTTTCTATTTGTAATGATATATAAGAGTGTATATATATATATATATATATATATATATATTATTGTTGTCTCCCTCTTACACATAATATATTTCAATTGTTGTCCCCCTCTAATATTTTATTCTCTTTGTTGTAATATTGCCTCACTCTGTTGTTTTCTGTAGGCCTATAAATTCTGTACACTTAAATTTTCTAATAAAACTGTGTTCATCTGAAGCGACCTGCAAGTATGGTAAGTATGTTTTTCTGTATCTGTTTTTATCAATCTATAGCACGTGTGTATCTTAGTTCATAGTTTAGCAGTATACTGCCCTGAAGAAGCTAGGGTAGTGGCGAAACCCGGTCGGCAAAAGTATATACCAAATAAAAGTGATGTAAACAAAGTTATTGTTTTTATTTTTCAATAAATATTTACTTGTTTGACAAGCAAAAAGATTTTAATGTGTAAAAATCTTATCTTAGGGTTTGAGTGGTGTCTCGGGATATACAGTTCCATTTTTGTTTATACGTCACAATAAATCGCTTCACACTAGAACTATTATGTCTTTATCCCCTCAGTTCATCCCAAACACACTAAGGTTCGTGTGCTTTTGTCAACAAGACCACCAAATATATTTTAAATGCGTTTTAAAATGTGTATTTTAAATCGAACACAACTTTACAACGGACGTAAAATCACAAAGTAAAACAAATTGCACTGATTGTAACGCGTGTACGCGGTATCATTTTTAGGGGAAATCGGTTTAAGAAACTAACTAACTAACCATCTCGCCGTTTCTCCGCAAGGGCAGGCAGAAACGACGGAAAGCGAAACAACTAGATCTTACACTTCTTGCTTCATTCACATTCATACATCGTCTCATTCTCTTCTATCATTCCGACTTCTGACACGGCCCGACTAAAGTATTTGATTCACTTGATCGTGTCATGTCTTCCTCGGCCATCCCCGGCTTCTTCCAATCACATTCGCGTCATATATTCTTCTTACACTCCTTTTGTCGTTCATTCGCTCTAAATGCCCAAACCGATTTAAGAAAACGCAGGGTAATACAGAAAATTTTTAAATTATTTAATAAAACTAGACAATATTGATAATAATAATAAATGGATTATTTCTATATCGCCGTTTTCATGGGAAAATCATGTCAAGATGATAAGGTTGGTACCTATCTATCCTTGGGCTCATGATTTACATATTGGTGGTATCCTTGGGATATGATTTACCTTTAGCAGTACGTATCGAAAAGCCCAGAGGGAATTAAATTAAATCGTATGAACATAAACAAGGAGGATAAATATTGTCACAAAGTATGTTGGAATTAGGTAATCTCATAAATCATGTATTCGCAACGACTGTTCACAAAGTATGCTAGTTTTGCAAGTTTGCAGAGGCAGCACGACATAATTTCACAGCAATACTACGAACTATGATCTATTCGGTCCCGCGGGAGCTCAATCTCCAACGAATTAGTACCGTATTTATAATGCTATGACGTCAGCGGGGCCTTAATAATTTGATCACTTTCCATCATATTCATCCATTTCACACGGTGGCTTTCAATTTCTTCCTCTGTGGCGGAAGTCGCCTGTCGCCAGTCGCCAGTCGCCGTGTCGCCATCTTGACGCCATTCACGTCGCGTAATAAGTAGCTAACAACACGACACGTGACGTGGCTTGTTATCAAATTTATTATAATTGATAGGCCTTTGAGATGATAGTTTTGGACACATTTTAAAATGTCACAAAAAGATTTGTCAAGAAAATAACTATCATAAAATTATTTTTATAAACAATATTATTAGCCTGAAACACTCATCCAAATTGGAAAAAAAAAAAAAAACCTTCCGAGAAAAGATAAATGTCGCCGACAGGACTCGAACCTGCACTTTTTTTTTTAAATTTTTCAATATGGATGAGTGTTTCAGGCTAATAATTATTGTTTATAAAAATAATTGTTACCCTTTGCGCTATGCACAAAAATCTTGTCTTAAAAACTTTAGTTTATCAATTAATATCATAAAATTATTATAATTAACGAATTAACCATCATGTCATTTCCCCGCAGGGGTAGGCAGAAAGGACGGACCGCCAAACAACTCGATCTTGGCATACACTTCTTGTTTCATTCACATTCATAGATCGTCTCATACATTCTCTTCTATTATTCCGACTTCTGACTATTTATTTCGAGTATTTGATTCCTTTGATCGTGCCATGTCTTCCGGGGCATCCCCGGCTTCTTCTTTCATTCACATTCGCGTCATATATTCTTCTTACCCTCCTTTCTTCATGAATTCGCTCTACATGCCCAAACCATCTATAATAATAATAATGTTTTATTACCTTCTTTTTTTTACAAAAAAACAAATAATGATATCCTCGCTGGGATTTCCCGTGCTGAGGATTTCATTTACAAAATATTAAATTACATTATATTAAATTGATGTACTTGATGAAAAAAAAATAATTGTAAGGTGAGGTGTTTTAAGTGCAGTTGAGTGGTTTCGGTGTTAGTCTGTATTTGGTGTCAATATGTGTTCTATTTTTAAAGGATAATGGGATTTTGTTGTAGAGTTTACAAATGTTGTGGATGTGTTTTTGACTCTGAGGTCTAGTGTTTCTAATATGTGTGATTGTTGTTATTTCTTGTTTTTTGTATTTATGAATATATTTAAAATGTATCAAGAACATCTCTCCCGATCCTATCTTCCTAGTCCTCTTCTCCCTTCCTTCTCATATTCTCTCTTATTAACTTCATAAATAAAACACCTGTATATAACCAATTGCACACGAAACTTTGTTGGTTTACCTTTTGTTAAACTTTGTAAAGTATGGCTTACCCTTTGTATGCATATTTGTTAAACCTTTTTCAAACAGGAACTCCACACAGGAGGCCCTGGGGGAAAATATTTTTCTCAGGGCCTATATCATGTTTGGGGATTTTGTGTGGAGGGTCTTTTAGAGGATAGGAAGGGGTGAACCTGGATCTTGAAGAGACCCACGTTGTAGGACGGAGGAAACACAGGCCGGCAGATCATTCCACAGCCGAGCTGTTGAACACAAGAACGCTCACGAAGAGGTGGCTGCCAAATTCTACAGTGGGGAGCACTTGCGTTTTGTACAGGGTCAGCAGTTGTGTACTATTAAAGTATCTGCGGGATCTGTACAATACGCCCAGCTTCTGAGAGGCTAACTTTACTCTGGCTTCGATGGAGGCCCCATACCTGAACTGATTACTTAGGGATTGTTTTTTTTTTCACACCTGTTTGTTTCTTACAAATAAATAAATACTATATCCAAGAAAATAAATCGCTTCAAAATTTAACCGAAATATTTTATTTTGAAAAGCTACAAATATTCTCAACCGTGTATATATTATAAAACCTTAACCCGTGAAACTAATATAAACATATATTTTAATTTTGATGCAAGTGTTTGAAAATTAAAACATTTTAATAGTATCAAAATAAACGCGGAATATGTAAAAGTACCAAAAAAGTATCGACAAAACATTTATTCACTATGCATAGATTTTAAAAAAATGTATGACAACGTCAATTTTAAGATTAACGTACCAATTAATACAATTTAAGACATATTTTGTCACGGTTTTCTGCACAAAGGTAGAAGAATATTTACAAAGCAGATCCACAAATCTCAAAAACGTCCAGCAATTGAATTTGGAGGTCATCTCTGGGCTGGAGCTCCCAAATACCTGATAAACCTGCTTGATTCTGTCCAAAGGAGGGCGGTTCGTCTGATTGTCAATTCGTTGTTAATAGACCGACTGCCATCTCTGATGCACAGACGCAATGTGGGTATGCTAAGGCTGTTCTACAGATATTTCAATAGAGCTTGCTCAAAGGAATAAGCATTGTCGCTTCATGAGAACGGGTCGTTTCGCCAACTCGTTTTTGTGTAAATCGGCTCGTTTGTGGAACAAGCTACCGGCATCTGTCTTTCCTCCAACATTTAATCTGGGCTTCTCCAAAGCCCGTTTTAACAAATCCTTTCCTACAGTCCCCTCCCTAACCCGCCTCACAACGTTGCCAAACCGGGCAGCGATATAGTTACTATGTACGTGCTCTGTATATACAGGGGCGCTTTAGTGAGGTGTCACATAAAAAAAAATAAAAATAAAGCTGTAGTTCCCGATGGATACATTAAAATATGAAACATGACTTAAATCCAATGACCATATACGAGAATGCTCATTATCCCATAGAAGCGGCTTGTCCACACTGATCTTACCGACAATAAGAAACGCCTAGAATACTTTAAATTAGACGCATATTAAATTCAAAATTATAAATAACCCTGAAGAATCTCCCCTATCGATCACCGTCTACAAAGAAACTACGAAACTTTCCATATTCTTTTCCGAAGAACCAATTTGTCCATCTCACTTCTTGTGCGAATGTGTCGACCACAGAGTAAATAATGCCAAGGGAAGAAGATAACCGAAATAACAGGGGCGAGATAGGCGTGCCGCCAATTTAAAGCCAAATCTTTTGTAAGAGTATTTAGTTTGTTTATAATGTTTTGTAATTTCCTTACAGTAGTAAAAATCACGTGAAACAAACGTGGGCGGCAGTGAACGAGGTTGGTGTCAAAATGGGTGTCACGTGACCTTTGCCACCAGGAGAGTCAGTGATAGCTTCCAGAACTTTACAAAATTTCTAGAATCTCTTGTAATATAGTATTTCTACCTCTCTTTCAGTTCTCTCTTTCAGAAAGCCTTAATCATTCTTTTGTTTTCACTTGACTCAAACATTATTTTCTCTCGTCCTATAGTTATTGTTGTACAACACTGTTATTCTACGGATGGTTGGCATGTGTTCTTTGTAATGTTTAAGTTAATCCTCTGTCTGCTGTGTAAACCATAATTAAATAAATAAAAATATCGTTTATACAGGGACGCTCAGATGGTTTGGGCATGTAGGCCGAATGAACGAAGAAAGGAGTGTAAGGCGAATATGTGAAGCGAATGTGAATGGAAGAAGAAGCCGGGGACGTCCGAAGAAGACATGGCACGATCAAGTTAATCAAATACTTGAGTCGGCCATGTCAGAAGTCCGAATAATAGAAGAGAATGTATGAGACGATGTATGAATGTGAATGAAGCAAGAAGTGTATGCCAAGATCGAGTTGTTTGGCGGTCCGTCCTCTCTGCCTACCCCTGCGGGGAAACGGCGTGATGGTTGGTTGGTTAGTTAGTTCGTTAGTTTTCCATGACGTTATAAAAGAATGCTTCATTCACATTCGTCGTCTCATACATTCTCTTCTGTTATTCTGACTTCTGACACGGCTCGCCTCGAGTATTTGATTCACTCGATCCCGGCGTCCCCGACTTCTTATTCCATTCACATTCGCGTCATATAAGATAATGCAAGAGACGTTGTATGAATGTAAATGAAGCAAGAAGTGTATGCCAAGATCGAGTTGTTTGGCGGTCCGTCCTCTCTACCCACCCCTGCGGGGAAACGGCGTGATGGTTGGTTGGTTAGTTAGTTCGTTAGTTTTCCATGACGTTATAAAAGAATGCTTCATTCACATTCGTCGTCTCATACATTCTCTTCTGTTATTCTGACTTCTGACACGGCTCGCCTCGAGTATTTGATTCACTCGATCCCGGCGTCCCCGACTTCTTATTCCATTCACATTCGCGTCATATAAGATAATGCAAGAGACGTTGTATGAATGTAAATGAAGCAAGAAGTGTATGCCAAGATCGAGTTGTTTGGCGGTCGTCCTCTCTGCCTACCCCTGCGGGGAAACGGCGTGATGGTTGGTTGGTTAGTTAGTTCGTTAGTTTTCCATGACGTTATAAAAGAATGCTTCATTCACATTCGTCGTCTCATACATTCTCTTCTGTTATTCTGACTTCTGACACGGCTCGCCTCGAGTATTTGATTCACTCGATCCCGGCGTCCCCGACTTCTTATTCCATTCACATTCGCGTCATATAAGATAATGCAAGAGACGTTGTATGAATGTAAATGAAGCAAGAAGTGTATGCCAAGATCGAGTTGTTTGGCGGTCTGTCCTCTCTGCCTACCCCTGCGGCATAACGGCGTAATTAGTTAGTTATATCGTTATACAAAATCATATAAAATACTACCTACAATAAAATTATACTTATATTTACTTATCGTAATAAAAAAACAGCAAATATTGTTGTGAGGAGTCTGAATCAGTAAAAACTCAAGAACTGTGAGTTCTGGTGCCATGAAATTACCACATATTTATCTGTCTAGAATTTCTAGGTCAACGCAAATAGTTTCAGCTCAAAAAGACATTTCCATCAAAAGCTTTGAAATATACATTAAACTGTAGAAAAGAAACATAAAACAATATTGGCATTACCACATTAGTAATACTAATATTTTTTTCGAAATGTCTAACTGTCTAGTCGAAGATTTAAAAACACTCGTGTAATCCCGTCGCGTGTACAGGTTAGGAGGTTAGGCCTAAATAGATAATCAAATAAATAAAACAAAATTAAAATAAAAAAGAATGAAGTAAGTATGTATGTACGATGTAATACGCATTACAAAATAGTACACATTCCGCTTTGGATACCAACAGCCCAAGTTCCGTGTTTTTTTTATCCTATTTTAAAGCCATATTCCATTTTCGTTCGGGCTTCGTTCAAGGTCTACTTCCTTTCGGGGCCAGGCTCTAGGTTCATTGGGACGATGAATCTTAATCAAGCGCAAACTTTTTTCTAATAAATTCTCTAAGCCATAAATAATAATCACATAATAAAACACAGGAGGCCTCGGCAGAATTACGGGTTGAATATCGCATTAAGGGGGAGGGGGACGTCGGAGAGGGATCATTCATTTATTAATTTGAAATAATGATGTGTTAATAAATTAATAAGAATTATTTTGTTACCACTATTTTTAATATATAAATATCTACATGTTTCAGAAGCAAAGCTCCTCTCATATATTAAATATTTGTATACTAAATGAATTAAAAATTACTTTGTAATCACCACTTTATTAATATATACATATCAACATGCTTCGAAAGGGAAGATTATGACGCTACAAAGTGAATAGCAATCTTCTGAAGAAATTATTTGTATACTGTTTATCCTGATGAGGGGGCTTTGCTTCTGAAACATGTAGATATTAAAAACAGTGGTTTAAACAAATTAATTCTTAACTAGCTAACTAATTTATTGTTTATATTGTTATATATATGGAAATTATGGATTTGATGTTAATTTTCCCAAAAAAAAGTAAAAGTAAGTAAGTAAATAAGTAAATAACTAAATAACTAACTAGCCATCGAGCCGTTTCTCCGCTGGGGTGGTCAGAGAGGACGGACCGCCACCAACTCGATCTTGGCAAACACGTCTTGCTTCATTCACATTCATACAACGTGTCATACATTCTCTTTTGTTATTCCGACTTTTGATATGGCTCGATTCAAGTATTTGATTCACTTTCTTCTTCCATTCAGATTCTCCTTACACTACTTTCATAGTTCATTCGCTCTACATACCCAAACCATCCAAGCGTCTCTTTCTTAATCTTAGTCCATTACGCTTACATCAGATGTATGGTAGTGAGGCATGGGACTGGCAGAGGAAGGATGAAAGTAGACTGAATTCTGTAGAAGTGAGATCTCTGAGGCGAATGTGTGTAAAATCATGTATGATCGTGTGAAAAATGTTGAGATTCGTAAAGAATGCAAGGCTGACGTAAGCGTAATGAGTAGAAATAATTCTTATTAATTATGACGCCACATAGTGATTACGCATCTTTTGAAGAAAGGATGTCTCATTTTATCTCAAAGGAAAGATACTGAAATTATTTATAATTTTTTTTAAATTCGTTTATAAGATTTGTTCTTCATTTTCCCTTAGGTGATCGCCATTACCCCACCCTCTCCTGCCCTCTACCCACGGATCGCAGAATACATAAAGAGGTATCTGTAAGAAATAGCGAGTCATTAGAAAAAATAACCACCTGTGATAGATTTCCATCTCAGTTAGGAGTGAAACCGATAGTATGATTACGAGAAGGTAAAAAAACATCGTATTTCTACGTTCGGTTTTTTTTTTAATATTGTCTTGTGATCGGTATCACTTACTTGATTTTTGGTAGGTTTAATAATTTATCAATTTGTGAAGTGAAATTAATTATAGTAAAAGTTCGCATTAGTTGTCAGTTGTTTAGGGACAATTTTCCACCGTAATAATAATATGAAATGGATTCTAACGAGGCAGTGGCGTGAGGTGATTTTCACGGCGATTGTGAACTATAAACTAATAACATCTTATGTAGTTCTAATTTAGATCTTCGAACACCCTTATTAAAATGTTATTAAAAATAAGAAGACAAATTAATTAAAAATTACTTTGTAATCACCACATTTTAATATACGAATATACTTATCAACATGTTTCGTAAGCGAAGCTTTCGCCATTTATTAATAATGACGCCACCAAGTGAATACCAATCTTTTAAAGAATTTACAAAAATAAGAACCTTTTGGCAGTGTTTGTACATCCTGCCTGAAAAGCTTTTTTAAATTTATACTTTTTGCACGAATATCCAGTAGTGTTTTTATATCTTTTTACGAAGAATTTTGCTTCATACAAAATCAATAAATTAATTACGAAGTATGAAAAAAAAGTAACAAATGACGAACGCCCCGCTAAAAAAACAATATGGGTACTTACCAGCAAATAAATACGTGCATATACATAGTGACAAAATAAGACAGTAATAGTTTTTCTTTGTAATTTTATGCAGGTCAAAGAAATCACACTTGGTACTTCCTACTATATTCTCCGGAACCTTAATTTTTACTTGCGAAATGGTCATATTATCACAATCTACAATAATTACATAAAATCGTATAAATAAGTGGTATCAACGTGGCCTAACCACAGTTTTAAAGTGGCTTAGAACGCCGAAACAGCTGTCACAATAAAAAAAAAACTAAAATACTCGCAGATCTTAATAATAACATTATAAAAATTGATTTACATAAAATTTAAAAAATATATATAGTTACTATTAAATACATAAAAGTTAATTTAAGCCAGCTAGAAAGAAAAAAAGTAACCATGTACAATGAAGAATTCAGTCAATTGTTTTTTGAATATTCAACTTGTAATTTAAATACCAGTATTTATTTTTCATAAATGTCGATTTTATAGTAAAAATAATTGTCAAATTGAATTTTTCAAAGCCCGCCAAAATGTTAGAAATCTGGCAGGATACGCGTGGTTAACAGAAATGCCATTTCCACACGGGTCGGTTTGAAATCAACAAATAGTTAAAAAAAAAAATGAATACTTTTGAAATATTTTTTAATACCTTAGTGGCGAACGTGCACGAGTCCACACAGCACGACATCACGCAAAGCCGCATTCTTAGTGCAGATCGACCCGTGAAGGAGCGGTCTAAGTTCTGTCAGAACCCGCCGAACAATCACAGGGCATTTCAGACTCTTATGGTTTTAATATTTTTTTATAAATTAATTCCATGTACAATCATAATAAAACGTAAATATTCAGAATCAAGGTTTGTAGATCTGTCTTCATGAATAATATTTTTCTCTGGAGTTCCTTATTGCTAACGAGTCGATTTTCAAAAATCGAATATACTGTTATCGGGAACTTTATGACAGAAAAGGAAATAGAAAATTTCTCGGCTAATATTTCCATAACTCGAAATCAGATGGGAAACATTCCGATTCCGACTCGGAAAAGTTGGGCAGAAATATACTCGTAAAAGCTGAATCCGTCCTCATGTCAGAAGCTGCAAGTTTCCTTCTCAGAACTCGGAATGCAGAAAGTTGAAGCGAATCTGCTAGGGAAACTTTCCCACTCCGCTGAGATGTGGAATTGTGTAATAAAACTTCGAACGGAGAACTGAAGATGTATTGTTTCCACTGAACATATATAAAAACTGATATTGCGTGTTTGCGTCCGACGCCCAGGCTTCAGCTTCAGAGAGCCAGGGTTGGCATGAGTTTTCCACAAGTGGGTTTTTTCAACAAATATAAATTTGAAAAATATAATTAACAATACGAGTATATTTAATTTTTATTTTAAGTAGGAAATATTTATGAGATAACTGTGTAAAACAACCATCTGAGTAACAGAAACCGAAATCTATTTGAGGCTAAACGAAATGTAATACACGCGCTCACATATAATTTAAATAAATTGCTTGTTTGCGGGTATACACATAGAATACGAAATGTTTTTTTTTAGTTTTAAAAAATTTACAAAGCTATAATTGTTAGTATAAATTAAAAGCGCATTATGTTAGGACTTGAGCTTTAAACGTACAATAACCATTTATTCCACTTCATATACTTTATGTACATCCGCCAACAATCAATTCATTTCAATCATTAAAAGCATTAAATGCTAAGGGGTTTTTTTTTCTTTAAAATATATGAATTCTCGCTATCACTTTTCGTTTAACTTTAATTAAGAAGATTATTGTTCATATTAAATGAACTATCTTTTTCCATAAAATTCAATATAAGCAATATGCTAATAAACACTTATAAAAAGTAATCAATAAACGTTATACGAGTATAAGGTCAATTAGTGTTAGCAATTTGAACACATCATTATTTACCTTGTAAATGACTTCAAATTTTTATAATTTAAAATCGTACAATCACTAACAGTTTCTTCTAATTGACACTGAAAAAACCCACTGGGAAAATCATTTATTTTAATAAAACCGGTTTATGCCATCCCTGCACACAGGCCAATAAATAGTTTATTTGTTCAAGAAAGAATTTCGATATTTGATCAATTACAATAGAAGTAAGGAAAAAATGAGCTTAAATGACGCCCACGACAGACTTCTATCGGGTTTAATTATTTATTTCGGTTTGTCCTCGGAATCCGGACCCTCGCCGGTGGAAACTACGCGCATTGTGATTAGGAATCGCGGGAGTTTTTTTGTCGCGAAAACTAACACATGGTTTTAAATACAAGCGCGCCAGCACGAGATAAAAACTTCCAGCGACTTAATAATCGCTATATTATATAGGAATTGGGGCAGAATGAATACTGGATATGGCCAACTTGCAATATTCTGTTACGTGACTTATTTTTAACAGGTGTTGTTTTAATGTTCGTGAATCAGCCCCATACCATATTATAAAACGGATATAATGGAACTGTTGCTGAACCACTCTATATGTCACATGTGTCGTTCATAAGAAAGAGTTAGAGATTATAACTATTAGTTTCATCAATTTTATTAATTTACTTGATATAAAGTCTCCGTGGTTGAGTGGTTATGATCCTTGGCCATGAATCCGGAGGTCGCAGGTTCAAATCCCGGTGTGCGCAAGTAAAAATAATACGTAGTGTATTTGCGACGCGTTCCGGAGTGGGAGATGTTATTATAGCCCTGGTGAAAGACCACCATTCATAATCGAAACATTGCTTGAAAATCGTTTGGTGACCAGATTTGAATAGCCGGGTACTACCTCGCCATAGTTTTTCCCATCACCACCCCCCTCAATACCTTCAGCCACACAACATAACTCAATTGGGGATGTCGTAGTCTCACTGACTCCAGACAGTTGGTAGCAGCTGGGACTCTAATGCCTTCTAATTCATTAATATGATTCTACACAATATGTTTTGTTTAAATACATATGTTTTTCTGTATCTGTTTGTACATAATTAGTAAAGAAATATTTGTACAGCGCCCTTGAGGTGATTTTTCACAAAAACGGCGCTATACAAATCATCCAACTACTATTATTATTATTATTATTATACATTCACGGGTTACGAATAACCTGCCAATGTTTGAAATCTCCTACTACCATCATTATAAGGTAAAGATGTTGGTTGTGTAATGATGGAGAAGCAAGCAGAGGATTTGAATCTACGACGTCTGTTTTGTATTTTGTCATTTATAAATTCAGCCACTGGCCGGTCTATATTGTCATATTCCATTCTCTTGTGACAGGTCAAGGTTGACCTTTGAATTGTAAACCTTTAAAATACTAAGTATACCAGACAGTGTTGCTTCGTATGTAGTATGAGGGAAACTACTCATAAAAAAATGAGAAAAACTGCAAATACTTGCAACTTCCTGCGAAATTAAAAACGTCGTCTACTTCAATTTACTCGGTAAGGTTAGAAAAATATATAATCGGAAGAAAGTAAATGTAATTAGTGATATAAGCTCCCGTCTCCAAAGGGCCATCGAGGAAGATGTAATGATGGTATTATTTTGGATTGGCATACTCTGCACCATAGACTTCCCTTTTCATTTGGTACCGTGACATCACACTCCTATCAACCGATCGCAAATATCAACATTTTGACGGCTCATAATATCTTCATTGGGAATTTTCCAAAAATTCTAAAAGTTCTGTTCTCAGCATTCTCTAAATGTAATCTAATGATATTTGTAAAACAGTGAATGACGGTTTATTTCATAAAATCGGTGTGGCAGCCTTGACATACGATTTATTATAATGCACTGATAAAATAATAAGTTTTTTTTAGAGTAACTCCACACGGGAGGCCCCGAGGGAAATAATTTCCCTCAACGCCTATATCATCTTTGGGTATGCTGTGTGGAGGGTATTATAGAGATTAGAAAGGAGTGAACCTGGGTCTTGAAGAGATCCATGTTGTAGGAGGGAGGAAACACAGAGGCCCGCAGATTATTCCATAGCCGAGCTGTTGAACACAAGAACGAGTCGTAGAAGTAACCCGTTCTCATGTGACAAATGTCAACCATGTACCGGTGCGGATTAAAATACCGGTAGAACAAGGACAGCATTACCACCTGACGTCTGGTCTCCAAAGATTGCAACCCGTTTCGAATCTATCAAACGGACCGCCCGTTTCTGCATAGAGTCGAGGGTTTATTTCAGACATTTTGGGGCTCCCGACCAGAGGTGGCTACCAAATTGTACAGGATCAGCAGTTGTGTACAATTAAAGTATCTGCGGGCTCTGTACAGTGAGGCAAACTTTACTCCGGCTTCGATGGAGCTCCCATACCTGAGCTGGTCACTTAAGGTTACATCAAGCATATCAATGGAGGGCTAGTTGGGAAGATTGCCTAGTCTTTGATAGTGATTTTTCATTTAACAGTAGTTAAGTTCACCTTATGAATATTATAATATTATTTGGTATGCTGGATTTAAAATGAAATGTTTGGCTTAGAAACGTATTACGCTATATATTAATATTAAATAAATAATTTACCGCAACATTGGTTTGGGGAATTTACCAATCAATTGTTGTAATAATTGTAGGACTCGAGAAATTGGATCTGAAAGGATATCTTTCCCTCCTTTGTACTGCACAAGACCGCCGTGCCTTCAAAATGTTTACATATGACCTCTGCTACGAGATGGCACCACAAGATGAAGTAAACTAAATCGTAGAGCTCATTGTTGATAGAATGAAACATAAACACACTTATTTGAGTATCGAAGTACGTGACCGTTTTGTCGCCAGAGTCAATATCCCTCGAGAAACTAAGAGTGTGCTGTGACAGCTATGTGCTAACGATCAGCGTTGTTATCTTGGAATCGACATTTCCGCTAGAATGTATTTAAATTCCGCCAGGTTCCGTCAAAACTGACTTAGATTTCCGCCAGATATTCCGCTGACTTAGACGCAGACGGTTGGTCATGGTTACGTTTCTTCTTATGAATAGGTGTGACATGTTTCAATCAGTATCGACTGGTACAATAATTATTTTTGACTAGGACACACGACCACAAATGTTCAATAAACAAAATAATAACCCGAGTTCCCTAGGTTAGGTTAGGTACCTCCATTAGGCTAAATAAATATTTTCAAAATTAAATTCAAAGCTAAACAGAAATTGCCAGTGCGATAAAAGAATGCAACTAAGGACTTTCCGTTATTTCGGTAATTCCGGAAATTACCTTATTCTTTCAATAAATGATTTTATTCCATTTCGTCAGAAAGTCTGTTACTTTTGAAATTCGTTAGAAAACAAATTCTCCCGTTTCTGAGGCACTCCAATCCGCTAGAAATGACGGGAAATCCGTCACGATGGCAACGCTGGTCCAGTCGCAGTCGGTATTATAAACATAAACGCTGTGTATGCCACTATATGGAGTAATGAGAATTAATAGTGATGATATAATCATTGTGGTATCATATTTCTGGTGGCGGGTTAATTTGATTCACTGAAAGCGGCGAGGACAAATGAAATTATGCATTTGAGAGTAGGAATTTAAATTGTTTGGACATTTATTCATAAATCGATAAACAAAGCTGGATATTTAAATAATAAACCAATTAACTATCATTCAAAATTAATTCCTTTAACTAAAGCAAGTGTCTTAATCCGGGAACTTTAAACATCCTACTTTGCATTAAATGCGGTAGTGATGATTTATTGTGGTATGTTGCATATGATGAAGGCATAATGATAAATCTAATTTTCGAATCCTTGTCAAAAATCCATTAAAAAAATAACCCCCCCTTTTAGACGACAAAAATACTGGATTATTTAGTCAACACCGAGTTTCCTTAATGATAGACAACCTATAGGAAAAGGCACCATAATAAGAAGTGAAAAACATTAAAAACCTGATTTTTAAGTTATTTTAACGTCTTCAAGAACGTATTGTCTTTTAGGATTCTGAACAAACGCGTCTCATGAAAGCGTTTTTTTATAACTAGCTAATACGAGAGTATGTAATTTATTTTTTTTAGAATAAAGTTATGAATTTTTTTAATAATTTAATGTAAATCAAATTTAATAATGTTATTTTTAAGTTCTGGAAGTATTTTTATTTTTAATATTGTGACAGCTGTTTCGGCCTTCAAGGCCATTTTCAAACTGCGGGTAATCCAAATTGTGACTTATTTATATGATTTTATTCCCTCCCACCACATTCTAATTTGGACAGGTTTTTAAAAATAATGATTTACTCGGTTTTACCGATAAATAATCTACCCAAACAAACCTTCTTCTTTTGAATATGTAATCTGTGGCTAACCAGAGTGGTATATCTATGTGCTAACCTCAATTCACCAAGCCGTCAATGTTTTTCATACTAATTTTAAAGGGTTGTAGCAACAATTTTATATATTGGATTTCATTCAAACTACTCTCTAAACCTTCCCTCATAAGAAAAAACTGTGCTATTTTCAGCAAAACCGGTCGAGAAATTTTCGAGAAAATCGAGGTCAGACAGACAGACAAACATTCATTTTTATATATATATATATAAATAACAGTGTTGAAAAATATTCCTCTTAGAGCAGATACAGTATGTAGAATAAATGTTTCAACGGTCCTGGGACTTTATTGATGACTTAATAATATTAGTTTAGACAAGCGCAATTACTTACATACCCAATTGTATGTATTTGCGTTTGATATTTGTATTTGTACTACACTAGTTCATTTGCCTTCGTGTATTTGTGTTTACGTGCCTAAATTATTATACGAGTAAACAAAACGGGGATTTGAGATGTGTTTCAGTTAATAAAGACATTATTTATAAATCTCATTCAAAATCCAATAAATTAAAGCGTTTAAGTGAAGCACTTGATAATTCTGTGGAGAGTAAACAAAATGTGGCATGGGATAATTAATAATTCTACGGAACAACACTAAAAAGCACTTAAAGTCATAAATTAGAGTAATAATTATTATGGAATGTGTGAAACAAAGGATGAAGTGAGATAAAGGATAGGGTACATACTCAGAAACGATTGTAGAAATCATCAATTAACTGTGATGATAATTTGAAGAGTATTGAACTGTTCATTTAATATAAATGTAAAACCACAAACCGAAAACAAAGGGATGAAACATGACATTTAATTTCCACAAGCGATACAGGGCAGCATACCATACATAACCGTTTCAACTAATATTTTGTACATCAGAGTATACCAATGCTGAAGAAAGACAACCACGTTAGAAATGTTCAGCTTAATTGAGAAGAACTTGTGTTTGAAGAGATTTAAATGAAAAGACGCTTTCTTTACATTCAAACAAACATTCATTTACATCTATTCATTTAATTCATCGTGTCAATCAACAACGTGTTTGCTCCTTGTGAAAATCTTTAAAGAGATTGATGAAACGTATCTTTTGCAGATTCTTAACAGAACCAAACCAAAGAAAACTCCAGGTGAAATCAATTTTAATGTTTTAAGATACGCGATACCAGTAATAGGACCTCATCTATTGAATATAATAAAGGAATCGTTCGGATGTGGAAAATTTTCAGACACGTGGAAAACATCTATTGTGTTCCCTATTCCAAAAGTTAATACAAAGAAATGTGAAGAATTTAGACTAATAAATATGTTATCAAAATATTAACAGATACTGGAAATGGTAATAAAGAAACAACTCATTGAGTATTTGGAAAAACCTGACATTATGTGACGAGCAATCAGGATTCAGGAACAATAACTCCTGTGAAGCGGCGATAAACATAGTAATTGAAACCCAGAAAAAAAGAAACAGATAAAAAAAATCACCATTGAAATCTTCTTAGATTTCAAACGAGCATTTGAAACGATAGAAAGGAAAAAAATATATATTAGAAAAATTAAAAGCGATATTTCTGACGTAGCCTGTTCAAAGAATATATTCAAGACAAAAGTTGAAAGTTCAGTATCAGAACAAATAGAAAATAATCTAGGTATTCTTCAATTTTATTTATAGTTTACATAAATTATACAATTAAAACCATAAAAAAATTCTAAATCAGACCCTTCGCAGACGATACATTAATATACATTTCATATGAAGTGAACACAAACGCAATAAATAAAATAAATGAAGACCTACAAAATACACCAAATTGGCCGAAAATAAACAAATTAAAACTGAATGTGAGCAAAACAAAATATCTGGAAATAGGCAATAAAATGAATAACATAGGGTTAAATTTGACGATTGGTGATGGAGATATTGAAAAAGGAAATGACATTAAATACATGGGTGTAATATTAGATTCAAAACCAATTTTCATAGAAAGTTTTGAATATGTGTAAAAAGGGTATAAAAAATGTTCATTTTCTTGGAAGACCAAGAAATAAACTAAATAGAAATAGAAATACTTCATTTTATAAAACTACAGTCGCTCCACATTTGGACAATTGCTCTGCGATATTATATTTAGCCAATTAAGGAAATATAAACAAGGTAGAAATGATTAAAAATAGAGCTCCAAGATGTACACTAAGGAAAGGCAAATATACAAGAATTAATCAAATGAGATAAGAGCTTGAATGGATTCCAATAAAAAGGAGACTATTAATTTTAGACATAAAATTCTGAATAACCAAATACAAAATATTATATGGATGAAATTTTTTTCAGTAAAAATGTACATAATTATGAAGCCAGAAAAGCAGAATCACAGAACTGCTAATGATTGATGAGATGCCTGAAAGTATGAAGAATAAAGGAAGAATGAATGTATTTTAAAATAATTGTTATGCTTACTGTAAAACTATAATTATATAAATAGATTTAATATATATATAATCACCTCTTCCCGCAGTATGTTGATCTAGTAAGATTTTAATGACCTTTGTTGATCTACCTTTAAAGAAAGCAGATCCTATTGTTGTGTCCAATGCTTTCTTGGAATGCAAATTTAACAAAAGGGAAACTGATACTTGACATTGGAGTAAAGTTTCAAATTCCCTTGCAACGCAGATTAAATTTAAACGTAACTCTCGATTCTGAGAATGTACACGGGCCAACTCCATCCATGGTAGGATAAATAAGCTTAAATCATATCAAAACAGTCACTAATGCGATTCTATAGATAAGGCATATAATAGTTGCAATGTCGTGCAATATATAAAGGCTAAAAAGCTGTGGCCACCCTAATAAAAACTAACAAATTTCTGATCAAAAAATGTATTTTTTCCATGAATTTGGTAAGAAACTTGAAAGATAATTTATAAAAGTTGCCAAAAAAAAAATCAGCGGAACATGATAGATAATAAAGTGGCCTTTTTCAAACAATCGATGTACAATATATTCATACTGGAGGGAAAAAAGGTTGAGAAAAAAAAGTTTTTTTACGAAAAAAATAATTATTTACTGCATAATGTTTTATAGTGACTAATCTAAAACTACCGTCATAATACCTACATGTCTTCACTTCATTCTCTTCCGTAACCATCAGAATAGAATAAAAACAAGCTAAAAATAGTAACTAATTTTCATTTTTTATAATCATATAATATGTTATATACCTTAACTATGCCTTTTTTAGACTATGCTTCATTTGTATAAATTAAAGTTCGTCGCAAGCCGAAGTACTACCGCCTCCCCCCAGAACCTCCCATTTAAACCCCCTCTCCGTGATAACACAACGCATCAGGCACCGGGCACCGGGCACCAGGCGACCAGCGGGCCGCGGCGGGCCGACCGGCGGAGGAACCGGTTCCTTTGGTCGCCACACGCCAAAACTCCTTAGCTTTAGGAAGTTGGAGGCTTTTTTCTTCACCTGTCGGCCCCGGCCGCAGCGGAGAGGCATGACTCGAGGCGGCAGATAGTAAAAAAACTCGTACCAGTTCTGTGCTAGTAGGTAGGTGCCTACCCACTCGACTGTGATATAAAGTCAGTTCGTCGACACATTTTAATTTTTCTCTTGATTTAAAAAAAAATTTCTCCTAATGACAGAAAAGAAGCGACAGATACCTACGTCGAAACCTTCCTCTTTCCAATACCAGATTTTCTTGCACCTTGTAACTTTAGCATAGACACATTTAATGTAAGTTTACCTATGTTTGTTTAAAAGATACCTGCCTTTACTTAGCAACGATTATTTAGGTACATCGCATAGGAGCTATTGGACAATTCATCATTTTATCTATCTGCAATCAAAAAGTTGTTCCTCGTCTTTCTTTCTCTGCCGTATCTTGCACTATACATAGGTATTATGCAATTTTATATTATGCATTACATGTCTACTGAATTCAGAACAAAACTAAAGACTCATCTTTTTAAATTATCGTTTCCAGAATAACGACCCCATTGGTCTAATGGTGTTTTCGGGTACTCAGTCCAAGAGAATTACTTATATTCCTATTTACCTTCTACTGCCCAGACTACCTTCTTTAATTTCGATAAAAATTATTACACTTTTGGGTGCTCTACCACTGACAGCACGAGCAATAATCATACATGTATTTATATTATTATAAATAGGTATGTTAGTTGTAAGACTCTAGTTTTAAGCCATAGTTGTACGTCATTTTGCAGTATTGTATACACAATATGCACTTGGTCATAGATATGTATTAGTTTTAAATGGGTACTGGGTTTATATATGTGTTAGGTTTTTATTCTAGTTATGCCTACTTAAGTTTAAATTGTCACTAGCTATAACTTTTAGTTGGTGAGTGACTACCTATAAGCCGTAGATGTGAGTCACTAATTGTAGGTCTCAGTAGTTAGTCCCTAGCCATAAGTCTTACTTATATGCCATTAGTAATAAAGTTTAACTGTAAGGTATTGGTTGTATATGTTATTTTATTAATTGTAAAGCGCCCTTGAGGTGATTTTCTCACGAAAACGGCGCTATAGAAGTAATCCAATTATTATTATTATTATTATTATTTTTACGTCATACAAAATACAAAAAACGCGTTGCTTTTTTCACTGTCATGCACTCATGTTATATTATGCACGTGAATATATTCTGTATCTTGTACATCAGAACACCACTATTTAAAAAAAATTTAAGTTGTATTATCTGCAACCTAAAAATTTCCCCTTTTTAACTTCTCTGTGTCATGCACTTCATTATTACACACATATTTTACACTTTATGCCTACTATGTATCATGTTCTTTTTTTGTTAACTTAGAACGTTTTTTCTTTCTGTATTGCACACAAAATGATGTAAAATGTTTTTTTTACAAAATCGGGAGTATCTATGTAGTTTCATACCAATAGGACTCTAAGTGCGGTGCTCAAATGGAAAAAAAAATTGTGGTACACTTTATCCTTTCCCAGCTAATAAGAGTCCTTGAAGGTCCAGGGTCAATATTATTGACATTAAAAAAATTAAAAAAAACAATATTGTAAATCTTGAATTAGATCTCAAAACTGTATGTTATATTATACGATCTATAATTAATATAATTTATGTCTATCGGTTAGTTACTTGATTTTTTTAAATCACTATAAAGTAGAGTGACCGGACCACAAGGGATTTTACTTTGTCCATTTAGCATTTCAGTCAGAAATTAATTTTAAAATAAAATCAACTGGAAGGTAGTGTTCTGAGATTATAATTGAACGAGAATATCTACATTTTACGTTGGTCAAAACTACTATGTAGAACAAAAGAACAGAAACATAGGATTACCGTGTATTAATAAAATAGATTATCTAGTATTAATCGTAGTGTTATCATGAATGTATAACATATCTCGAAGAGCATATAATTGTCTCAAAGTTTCGGTGTTACGACAAGAAAGGAACACCAAGTTTCAGCATTAGAAAGCGAGCAGCCAGACAATAATTATAATTATCTCCAAGACGACAGAAGCGTCCTCCATTGACAGTGCAAACAGTGAGGGAAATCATATTATACTCTTCATTTATGACGCCATTATAATATTGGATCAAAAGCGCTTCGGAAGATAAAGCCGCAAGGAAAACAATGCGTCTCTGAAATTACTCGCTATATAATAAGTTAATGCTCACTGGTACTTCAGATTCTAACACGGAAGCTAATCGTAGATCGGAGTTTCTGACACTGATGAGAACTAATGTTTGGAAAATAAAAAAAAGATAAAGCAGTGTTGTTTCTTTCGAAGTTGATTACAGACATGATGCAGGAGATATGGTATACAAGCGTGCTTGTAATAATAGTTTATTTTAGGATAACAACTAATTTAAACAAAATCATATGCCGTCTAGTACGTATATATGGAATATTTATAGCGTAGGTATAGTTACCCAAGTAATAGGTCCCTACACCGCTTGTCAAACTTCGCGTAAAAACGTCAACAAAATCCGGTATTTCGATGCTATACTTGGGTGCTGGTTAGTATAAAGTGGCTTCCACACGAGCGGGCGGCCCAATACTAAAAAAGTCATGGCGTCGAAAGGTTCGACCATCCGGTCGTCCTTTCCTAAAGTCGTAATGGTCGAACCTTTCGACGCCATGACTTTTTTAGTATTGGGCCGCCCGCTCGCGTGGAAGCCACTTTAGTCTGACAGCTACTTTACTTCTGCATACGGTCGGCTTACGATTGTACCTAAATATGAGTAACGTTTTTCACTATTCCGACCTTATGCGCCCGTATAATATTTACACCGCGATTATGAGTAAGACGGATTCAGTATTTCTACGATAGCCCTCATTTCTTTATCTGAGGATGAATAAAAAACAGTAAAGAATTGTGAATGTTCTGACTATTTTTCTTAGATTAAGACAACAACAAAACGCATGTGTTGCACGAAGCTACCTCTGATATCACCCGATTGTGGTAAAGTCAGCATCCTAATGTGTCCACCACCCGATTGTAGTAAACTAAGCATCCTAATGTGTCCACCACCCGATTGTAGTAAACTAAGCATCCTAATGTGTCCACCACCCGATTGTAGTAAACTAAGCATCCTAATGTGTCCACCACTACGCTCATAACAACCATAAGATGATAAGAATATTTTTTTAACAATTTGATTTAGCTTTGGAGGGTAAACCATGAAGGGCGTTCTTGTCAATCGATTTTAGTACGGAGTAATGATAGGCAATATATATTTCGACATTGTTAAATTGAAAATACGTACAAAGGGGAAAATGGTAATTTTAGATAAAACTTGATTGAAAACAGGGTATTTGTTTAGAGTAAGTAAACCAAAGAACATGTCGTGATCTATGGTTCTTACCTCAAGGTCACAATGAGTAGGTGCAATCCAGGCTTTTATTTATTATGTTTTCATAAGAAGCAATCACTCTGTGGTTTGACATCATATGAAATAAAATACTCTTTTATAAACCAAGACTACATTTTATATTTCGACAACCGGTTTCGCTTAAATTCGCGGGAAATAGATTTTTTTAATAAAAACGGAATACCAAGGAATTAGATTAGACATCTTAGAAGTACTAGAAAATTAAAAATCTTTAAATTTAAAATTAGCAGATAATTTACTTAATAATCAAACAAATTTATCCTATAGCCCGATTTTAAACATGTTTCCTGTGAATATTCCCCAGATTATAAATTATTAACTTCCACCTCGTATGTCGTTATGGATACCGTTATTATGTTACCTCAGTCATTCGTTTAATTAGTATTATGTAATCAAATAGTCTATTTTTCATGAATAACTGCTCTTTCTTGTATAAATATTGTATGATTTCACGATGTTCCCATTACACTGTTGTATTTACTATCTGTTATTATACATATATATTAATGTTGTCTCCCTCTTACACATAATAGTTTTCCATTGTTGCCTCCCTCTAATATTTTGTTCTCTTTTCTCTCTCTTTTGTATTCTGTGACTATATATAACCGATAACTCTGTATTATTCTTTAGTTATTATATTTGCCCTGACGAAGCTTGAGCTAAGCGAAACCGGTCGGCGAAAAATAAAATGTATGCGTGGTTTATAACAAAGTGTTTGTTTTATTTAATATGATGTCAAACCACAAAGCGATTGCTCCGAAATCCAAAACAAACATCTAGTAGGAAGGTACATTATCAAAAGAACATTCCAAATATAGCATAACATTGCTCACGAAGTGTAAACTGTTTATCCCTTCTTTATTTCGCGTTAATACTGCTAAAACCAATAGGTACCAGGCCAGTTGATTCGTTGTTAAAATTCATCTAGAATAACGGTCGTTATTTTTAGGATTGTTTAGTTGTAAAACATTTGGTCCAAAGTTTAATCTCGGGGTAAGACAATTGATGTCAGAGGATATATACGAGTGTATATATATATATATATATATATATATATATATATACGAGTATATGTAGGGTTTTACTTTGTAGGTTTAATTTCCTAGTGTTGGGCTAAAACAATGTTGCGTTCAAAGATTGCTGATTTGGTTTCTGCATTTTGGTTTAGGCATTACGTGGTTCCGCCGATGAACGTCCTGTTGTAACGAACCTCTCTTTCTATTATATGTGTCCTTTATTAGAAAGGAGGATTGTTGGATTTGAGTTATTCAGTATATAATTGATATAAAAAGGTGTTAAAATAATACAAAACGAAATAATACAAGGATACAATATTACTCCCAAGGCCGGATACAATTAATTAGTTTCACGTTTTTATCGGTCCCGCTTGCTCAAAAGTTCCGTGGTTCAATTACAAGGGTCGGAAGAGTTTCCCAGAGGCGGCGTTACCCCCACCCTCCCCCGGGGAGAGCCTCCGACCAACCCTTCTCTAAACATCACTCAATTTACTAGATAGGACGTCCTCAGAACGTCCAAACTTAGAACTTACAATAATAATAACAATTGATAAGACCAAATAAACCTGGAACGGTTGTCAAACAATAGATTTTCATATAAAAGTTACTTAATATTTTCTCCACATTCAAGTAGTTACATTTTGTTAGCACAAATTCCTAAACAGCCCGCCACGACTAAACCACCAATAGGAACGCACATATGGAGCTAGAAAACCTATCGAATATTTCATACAACGTAAATACGGTTTCGAACGGTGCCGGAACATGCGTCAAAGCCGAAATTCGATACTTCAGTGAGCAGCGAAAGAGGAAAAAAATTTTTTTTTAAAGTTTTTAATACAAGAAAGTCATATTAAAAGTATTTGCATTATCGCCTTCTTAGTTATTTTTATGGCAAAATAAATCCTGTCACAAATATGAACTGTTTTTCTCGCATTAGCTAATACTAGTGGCTGTCTTAACATAATATTTTTTCTTTTTAATATCTTTCCACACAAACTTTTGAAATGAAGTAACTGCATAATATATAATATTTGACTAACTAACTAACTAACTAACCATCACGCCGTTTCCCCGCAGGGGTAGGCAGAGAGGACGGACCGCCAAACAACTCGATCTTGGCATACACTTCTTGCTTCATTCACATTCATACAACGCCTCATACATTCTCTTCTGTTATTCCGACTTCTGACATGGCCCGACTCGAGTATTTGATTCACTTGATCGTGCCATGTCTTCCTCGGGCGTCCCAGGCTCTTCTTCCATTCACATTCGCGTCATATATTCTCCTTACACTCCTTTCTTCGTTCATTCGCTCTACATGCCCAAACCATCTAAGTGCCCCTTTCTTAATCTTGCTCACTACGCTTACATCAGCCTTGGAAAATCGGCTCATATTTCTCATTCTTTCCTTTTTTAAATGGCATTAATGTTGAACAGCCAATGATTTAGAGCACGAACCGCCACTAGTCGCATTTCGACAATTAGATTAGTGAGCCAGATATAAACCAAGCTGTTTCATAAATCAGAATTTATTTACGTATGGTACGGAAAACGTGACTAACGATGAAGTACTGATTCATATGCAGCTTTAAAGGGAACTCATTGTCAAGATAAAAAAAGACATTTAAAACTACCTATCTTAGGTTAGAGTTTTTCAAACACATTTGATGACCATCAAATCGACGATCACCGCCATTTACAAAAGCTGAAACGGACCAACAAATGTTGCCAAACGTCAAAAATTGAAAATGGTGGTGATTGCCGATTTGATGTTCATCAAAAATAATGAGTTGGAAACACCTAAACCAAATCAAAAGAAATGAAAAATACAGTAAGTACCTACATTTTATTTTTATTAATTTTTATTCATTCTATACTGTACAATCTTAATGTATTAAAAGGGTTATGGTACTGTGCCTGCATCACTAGGAGAATCTGCGTCGAGAGCAGGCAATGTTTATAGTTTACAATTTACAAAGTTTACATAGTTTACAAGTTTACATATAATTATTTTAATTTGATTATACGCCTATCTTTCTGCATGGATTTTTACAACAGAAAATAATGAGTAATCGAAAATTATAAGTTGGCACATAGAGTTTTTAAACCTACAGTCATGTCATACAATATTTTAAACTTTTAAAAACATAAAATAGTAAACCAATACAATATAATAACACAAGTCATTAACGCAACATTATCCAATCTACAATACTACATATTGTAGGATTCATCAGTGCTGGTATAGATGGCGCTTTATTTTATAAATGGGGTCACCAAATATATCAACAGTACCTACAAACTTGTTGCCCAGATCATGCATTATATTGGTTAGCGAGTGATACTGGTGGTTGTGTACGTGTTGCAGAAAAATGTTACATTTCGTCTTGTGTTCCTCGTCGGTACATGGAATTTAATAGTGGCGACGATGGCAGGGCTGTCAATTGTGTGGTTAAAGACTTATATAATAATAGAACATTGTGAGGTAAAACATGAAATAGAAATATGAAAAAATATCACAACTGAGGAACATGACATGGATGGATGTCCTTCGCTTCTTCATAATGAAAAAAACCCACTCATTATATTCGTAGATTTGGCTAAATTCAACAAGTATGAAAATTATTCATGGGATAAAGCAATACGTTATTTATCCGCACAGTTGTAGGCACTCATTACTCGCTACTCGAAACTCGGGAAAATTTACACGGTGGTTAAAGCATACACAGCAGACATTATTTATGTATTATGTGAACAATAATGATCATTATTCGAGAGTTTTCAGAAATGTGACTTGAGTAGAAAGCTTTGTTAGAAAAAAAAACATCTTGAAAGCTGTAAAAATAGCCTCGTAAAGTTCCCATGTATAAAATTTCATTTGTGCATTAAAATCAAGCTTTTGAAGGTTTATTACCTCGTTCGGCCCATGACGCGTCACATTTCGTTAGGACCTGAGCAATCTGAGCATAAAGATATACAGACGACTCCCTGTGCAACGCGCATTTATAGGTTTTTTGAAATTATTTATTGATGGAGAAAATATAGATACAGACAGTAGTAATATCGAAACAATATGGAAATATTTGGAGAACTCGCCCGTATCCTAACCTATTTCTCGCTGATTAATAAAATTAAGGTTGATAATATGCGAACGAAATTATGTCGATGATAAAATTGCTTTACAAAAATAATAAACTAAGGAAAAAAATATGATGAGTGGGTAGAAATCTGGGGGTCGGTGTCTCCAGGAGTGATGAACGTATTAATGCACACCTCCCACCGGGATGCAAGGCGACGGATCGAAAGTCCGGCTGGAGATGTGAAGTGGTCTCCTTCAACAAGCCTGTCCCGATCCGGTCCACCACGCAGTTGGGGGGCGGACACATCGGTCACCAAGATCAGTTTTTTTTAAACCAACTTGCTAAGTCACCAAACGTTGCGAACCACTTGGGGAGGCCTATGGTAGAGGTGTTGGTTATCCAATGAATGGTTCCCGGGGCGGCGAGACCCATACCTTTAAAAATCGTTTTTTGGTTGTTATAAAGCAAGTCCCTAACAACTAAGGTTGACAAACCGCCGACCCGGAATTAACCATAAATAAACATTAGTTGTCTATGATAATTTCCTAGCCGCTCGGTTTGGGAAGGGGAGGGGGGAAAGGGACCGCAAGGGAGCTTTGGGAAGACAGGGCGGGCATTCAAGTTTGGAGAGCCGAGCCATCTTGTCACCCGATTCTGCGACCAAAAACTGGTATCGTTCCAATTTACTTACTTATTTATTTCCCTTTTGCTTTTTGATAAAACAGAAATCATTTAAAATCACTCAATTTCTTCCATCCTTTAATAATCTGAAGGCGTCCACAGAAAGGTTAAAGCTTTTCCTAAGGCCATTAGAAGCAGCTATAAAAATAT
Organism: Halesus radiatus; assembly: GCA_022606495.2. NCBI lineage: Eukaryota > Metazoa > Arthropoda > Insecta > Trichoptera > Limnephilidae > Halesus > Halesus radiatus. The sequence continues at coordinate 63,997 of JAHDVE020003310.1, read as the reverse complement.
AGACCTGACTGCCAGGTATTTTTAAATATCAAAAGAGAGTTGTTTTTATTTTGAATTCCCTATTCCTGTTTCTATTTATATGTATTTGTTTTTATTAATATTAACTAAGCGGTAATTTCGAAAATCGTCCATCAACGAACTGACAACACGATTAATAGATGGATTATCGTTTTTTTATATACATCCATCTACCCTGAGCTAGTCGGGAACATTCTATATAATAGATCTATTGGTGAACTTTACTAAGATTGCAAATTCAAATGTGCTTACGAACTGGATCGAGATATTCTGCTTTGTGACATGGTGTATATTCAAATCATGTTTTTTTACTCCATACAGGAGGTTATGAAATTTAAATCCAGACCTACTGGAGATGCGACGTGTACGTTCTTAAAATAAGGATGGAATGGACCTGGTTCTATATGTTTCGGATGATCGACCGTGAAGTTTCGATTAGTCACACTCAACAGGGAGTCTACTGTCCTCCCGACGGCCGTATACCTACGAGCCGATGTTTAGTTTGGTCGCACGACAGCTGGCGCATTAGCATACTCGTACGTGGAGTACTTTTACCGGGAGAAACAGCGCAATATCGGCCGTGTCATCTCGCCTCTGAATACTGTTCCATAGCTCCATCAGCGCTGGTGCCGAACTTCAAAACACTATAACATTCATCCAAATGAATAAGCAATATTATCATTAAAAATATACAGCAGTCACTCGGAGCGCGTTTGAATAGGTAATTTTACGTGGGTTCACAATAAAACGTAAATGGTTATTTACAGTTGGCACGAGGCGTTTATTTTCTTTGCCCGCCCCTACAGAAAGAGGCGTGATGTAATGTTGTATGGAGAAATACCTACTTGTTATTTATAAACATGCTATATTAAACGAATAAAGAATAAATTCACCAAGTTTCTCCGGTTATAATACAAAAATAATTATCACTCCAATCTCTGAAACTACGGCGAATGGTAGCCGACACTATATTCTTGTATAAAATCTTAAATAATGAAATAGACTGCCCTGTACTCCTATCTCAAATTAAGCAATCTATTTCATTATTTAAGATTTTATACAAGAATATAGTGTCGGCTACCGTTATCGTATATACAGTAACGTACTTGCCACACCAAACTATTTTACACATTAAACAACAAAACAAACGCTGCAGCAAATTGAAAAAAAAACATTCAGGTTTTTTTTTGTAAATTGTGGTTTTCGCATCTAAAACATTTTTATAACCTACGATATTATATTTATTGACCGTAGACGCTTTAGGGCTAGTTTTATAAATGAACTACCAAATTTCTGTTACGTGACGAACCGTTTCGTTAACGGATCGTTACCCGTCTGTTCTTTATCTTAAATAATTGACATTCACTTGTCGTCGCTTTCACTGCTCGATAAGGAATCGATTACACAAATGGAAATTACATATTGTCTTTGTAATTAAAATAATGCACGGTTTCAAATAAGCGACCGTCGGGCAACAACTGACAGCTGTCAAACGACCGGTAACCTGACAAACGTTTATAAAACGGCAAATCGGGCGGTAGACCAAATATTAGTTAAAAATGGTATCAAGCGTTACGAACGGATGGATATAAAACCGGTGTTTAATGAATCGTCAAATTGTATTTTGATGCTAGGTCGCTAATCTCTGGTGCAATGATATGATGGAATTTCTTTAGATCCAGGGAAACATGTATATGATTATGGAAAAAACTACATAGGATATGTAGATGAGAGTTTAATTCTTCCTTTTTTTATCGCCGATTGAACTCCCAATGAGATACGCCACGATCCGCCAGTGTTAATGATGACTTATTCATATCTACTTTGTTCATCGACAAGAATTATGTATTTAAAAAAAAAACTAACTACCCGGAGCCAGTGAGATTATAACACTCAAAACATTGTGTAATGTCGTGAGGCGGAAGTAAATGGGTTAGGTTAGGGAATGTAGTTCGCATAGAGACCGAATATGACAAGATATGTATTCAGACCCAGTCACAAAACATAGCTAGAGTTATTTAACCCCTTGACTCCGGAATAATTCAAATTAACACGAAATTTAAACATGAATTTTTTCCGTAACAATAAACATTTCAAAAAGGCAAAATTTTATATTCTAATATTTGAAAATATTCTAAATTGCATCTATATTTTCTGCTAGGTTGTAATCTTTATTCACAGCTCAAAAACCGCAAACAATAATAAAAATATACTGGCAAGTCAATTATGAAGTTTAAGCTTGGGAAGATATGAGTTTGCACGCACGGAACACAATACATATATATTTCAAAACACTGCACATCGCATGATATTGCAATTACTATATTATTATTATTTGTTATTGACATTACATTTATTAGAAGGTTAAGGGCAAAAAAAGAGGTGATATTTTTTTTTGAATAAAGTTATAAATTTTTGCTTGTCGTTTGGGTGCCATAATTGATTTGTCAGCGAAAGTAATGCATTGTGAGGACTATTAAGATCTCTAAAGAAAGAAACATTAATATGAAAATTTCATTTCATTCCAAACATTTATTTTTTCAAAATATATCTAAATAATAATGTTCTTAAGTAGGTACCACTTGTGTTTTGCATTTTGAAAATATTCAACCGAAACAAAACTTCTTCTTTTGCATATATAATCTGTGGATAGCCAGAGTGGTATATCTATGGGCTATCAATATTTATCGGATTTTCATTCAAACTACTCTTTAGACCTTCCCGGCACTAATAAGAAAAAAAAACTGTAAAGGTCTCTAACGGTCAAGTTATTATCGAGAAAATCGAAGACAAACGTTTTTTTATATATAGAGATAGATAGATAGATTTTTTTAATTTACAACTGGAGAAGAGTTTTAAAAAAAATACAGAAAATGCTAACTCGGGTTTAACTGAAATTATCGACAGTAATTATTAACTTAAAAATATTTGAAATGTAGTGGACAATAAAAAGTTTTTAACTTTTCCGTAAATGACTTTAGGTAGATACTAACCGGATAGCACATATAGTACACAACTGATGACCCTGTACAAATCGCAAGTGCGCCCCACTGTAGAATTTGGCAGCCACCTCTGGTCGGGAGTCCCAAAATATCTGAAAAAAAACCCTTGACCCTTGACCCTGTGCAGAAACGGGGGGTCCGTTTGATAGATTCGCCGATCTTAACAAACGGATTGCAATCTTTGGAGCACAGACGTTAGATGGGAATACTGTCCTTGTTTTAGCGGTATTTTAATGGAAGATGCTCTGAGGAAATAGCGTCATTGATCCTTTTGGCACCGGTGCATAGTCGGGAAACACTCCAAACGCGTGCCCAATATTTGCACACAGTCGACATTTGTCATATGAGAACGGGTCGCTTTTACGACTCGTTCCTGTATTCAACAGCTCGGCTGTGGAACGATCTGCCGGCCTCTGTGTTTCCTACATCCTACAACATGGGTCTCTTCAAGACACAAGATCACTCCTTCCTATCCTCTAAAAGACCCTCCACACAGCATCCCCAAAGATGATATAGGCCTTGAGGGATATTATTTCCTTCAGGGTCTCCTGTGTGGAGTTAGTGGTGACAGCTCCCTTTCCGGCGGTAATGCTCGGTCTGGGATACTATTTATTGTTATACCATATATATGGTATATATATATATTAATTGTTTTTGTGTTTAATTCGTAGCACTGTATTTTTTTTTTAAATTTAATGAAAATCAAATTCAATAATGTTATTATTAAGTTCTGCAAGTATTTTTTTTAGTTTTTATATTTTTGACAGCTGTTTTGTCGTTCAATGCCATTTTCAAACTGCGGTGAATCCACATTGTGACGACTTATTTATGTGATTTTATTTACTCCTCCCCCATTTTATTTTGGACGGGTTTTTAAAAAAAATAAATAAATTTAAAAAAAAAACACATTTACTCATGGTTACGCTATGATCCCTTCAATTTTTTAAAATATAAAACAGTTACTAGTGCGTTTTTGTTCCTCAATATTAAAAAAATTACACAAAAAATATTTTACTAAGCATAAAATATGTGGAAATAATATTGCGGGCGTCAAAGGGTTAAAGCAGCAACGTTTAGATTCTGATTCCGGTCTGTCACCAGGTCGATACTGAAGGTACACTTCTATTCAACGCTGGATATCAATATTTACCAATTCACGGCAGTCCACCCTTAGATCAGCAGCGTCATCAGCTATCGAGGGGTTGAAGTAACCAAGGCGCACACATAATACTAAGTTCGGCGATCGTGCCGCAGGAGTATCAGGTCCTAAAGTCTGGAATGAACTGCAGCATGAGTTAAGAATGACCAAAGACTCGACAGAATTCAGAACTAAATTTAAAACTCATCTTTTCAGACAATCATATCCATAAATGGAAGAAATGCACACGTAAATAGCCGGTTAGTGCTTACCTAAAGTCATTTTGTATAAAAAATCAGGCATCGGCGCACAAATGCGTCCACAGCCAGCGTCAACAATGTAAACACAAATATTTCCAGTAATAAAAACTTATAAATATTTCAAATAAATACCAAGTCTTATTATTATTAGTTATTATTATTAAATTCCACTTGTCTTACTGCTTACGAGCAGGTTCAGCGTTGGTTTAGTTGAGTCGGCATTAAGCGTGGTTTAAGGCAGTTTTAACCATACTGACGCCGTGGTAATAAAATAACAATTCACTATTCCGACCATACGCGCCGCGCAATATTTACACCGCGATTATGAGTAAGGGGTTCATTTTTTTATTCACATCGCCAGGTTTTCATCCCGCTACCTCCGAGAGCCAAGCATCCAAAGAACCTACCCAAACATTTTTTATTACGACTTGTAAATCACGACCACTGCTTTTATCGCCCTTTGCTGACTGGGTAACATTGGGTGAACACAATAAAATGAAATACCTATAATAAAAAGTTAAGTCTACCTTTTCTAGAGTCGAGGAAGGAACCTACAGTTATTGGCCAAGATCAGACATTAGGTGGGTACTTACAATTAAATTAAATTAAATATAATACAAAAGTCAAGTCCGTCTCCTCTAGAGTCGACGAAAGAACCCACAGTTGTGGCTAAGATATGAATTAGGTGGAAAATTAAAATTAAAGTGAATATAGAAAAAAAGTAAGGTCCGTCTCTTCTAGACATGAGGAAGGAACCCAAAGTTAGTGGCCAAGATCTGACGTTAGGTGGGTACTTAAAATTAAATTAAATCTTCTGTCTACGTGAGATTTGGACAATCCACCCTTATCCCCCTTTCCCACATCTTAAAGCAGATTTTTGGTACTTATTGATGAAATTTTGCACGTTGGACGTTCAAAATAAGAGGAAAATTACTGAGTAAGGGGTAGGGGTAACACAACCATTCATAACCCCGGGCAACGCCAGTTACTTCAGCTAGTATAATAAGTTAAGTCAGTCTCTTCTGGAGTCGAGGAAGGAAAGTACAGTTAGTACAGTTAGTGGCAAAGATCGGAACTCGGAACAGAATCCAAGTGGCCCACATAATTTTTTGTTTATGGACGGAATCGCAAACCGGAACGGGCCATAATATAATATTATCTAAACAGGAAACGGCCACAGTGGGCACCGTGGCCGCGCAATCATTCATTGTGGTCCGTTGGGTAAACGAACCAACCCGCCGACAAATCATTCATAAAAAAACACACACGGACAACAAACGACGTCATCTGGACGTGTCAAAAGTTGTAATGCGATTTATGAAAGATAACAGGAAGAAGAATTTTGATACATTGGGCAGAAAATAGAAAAAGCAGGTGAAAACAAATTCAAAAGACGAATCTTAAAGCCTAAAAAAAAAGTACGTGACAGAACATGTGACTTCACGAAACTCGTTTAACACAATATCCATTTTAAATATTAAACTGATACCGTTAGAAACGAAACATTTAAAAAGCGGGCAATATATTAGGAATAAGGGCATTCATAATAAAAATGAAAATGAAGATGGCCGTGATAAGCTGAAACCGGTCAGGTTAAAAATAAAAAAGGGGAAAAGTTTTAATAAATCATTATCAAAAATAGAAATATTAAAAAAGAAAACATTTTAAGAGTTTAATTATAAGTACTTAAGTATATAGAAATAACACAAATATTAAATAACAAAAAAAACATCTGCTTCGATAATTCAGAAGGTAGAACTGTGTAGCGTAATGGTATAAGCATTTGTAGTGGGTTCAATTCCTAAAGGACATAGAATGATTTGTGGTTGGTTATAAGTGGGTTGATATTGATACATTATGTGACAACGCGGCTAGCTGGTGTAGTGACTGCATAAAAACAAGCCATATAAATGTGACATTAATCCGGATTCAAAAACAATTCAAAAAATTTCTCCTGTGGCGCTTTCCCCGCCTTGGGAGATATTAAACGACCTCAGAAGGAAATCGATAGAAATTTTTTTTTCAGAAATTAGTATTTCCAAAGTTGAAATACATTAGTAAAACTTCCAAAAAAAATTAGTAAATCCCACAAATTAGCATTTGTATTTAGGTACAATATTTACAAATAAATTAATAAATCCCTTAAATTAGTAAGTGCCATAAAATAGTAGATCCTATAAATTAGTATTAAATCCCATAATTTAGTTCGTCATGGATTATAGACACATTTCGTAAGAGGAATATGTGTGTATCGCCAACGGGAAAATACCTCCGGCGTGTCAAAAATGTTAATTGTTCAGGAGGAACTAAAAACTGATTTTTGCGAATTGCTGATTGTTTTTTAAAACATAAATACGCTTTGTAGTTTTAGATAAAAATAAATAAAAAGTACAAATAAAAATTTCGTAGTACAAATATATATTTTTGTTATTTTATAAATATTTAACAAAGTTTCGTAAAGTTGGGATAAATTGTTCAAAAACGTGGGAGATATTTTCCCTTTGACGACGGTATATTATCAAGCAGCAAGGAGTGAGGGGTTTAATTCCTTCTTGCTTGCTGGGCTGCTGACGAGGGCACTATCCGCGCAAACATCTGCTGAATTATTCCCCGCGCTAGGTCCAGGGCCGTGACGCCCGTGACCACTGCCCGGATTTCACCAGCCAATAAGCCCGGTTTATATGCGCATGCAAACAGTTTCAAATCTATGTGCAGTCATAACAATTTATTATTTTTTACATTCATATATGAACATTTGTTATCGGCTGACGTATTGTCCATCTCACTAGGTGTGAAACGCCTGTGTTGAGATGGCAATTTACAAGGGTGGTTGTTCAGCTAGGATATTTATTTATTCTTAAATTTAAAAAAAAAAACAAACATTATCCACTCGTCTCATTAGGGCAGTCCTGTGTTGAGATGAGCGGCTTAACAATTTTAGTGAAACGATATATTATAATTTTGATTTTTTTTAAAGAACACTATATTATTATTGTTATTCAGACTATAAACAAGACTATATTGTTATTCAGTTAACACTATATTGTTATTCAGACTATAAACAACTATAAAATCTACAGTAAATCTTTAAGTTGGACCATACATTTATAGATTACAATAATAATAATTTCATTGTAATCCAAATAACTATCATAAAGTATCAGTGTTCCAATTAGCTACAATCATGGGGTGACCATATTTTTGTTAACCAAGAAGTAGTGAGTAAATAATAATAGGTAAATAATAATAAGTAAACAATAATCAGTGAATAGTAGTAAGCATATAATAAAACATATATAATATTAAGTAAATATTAATTAGTATATAATAATAAAAATAGGTAAATAATAATGATAATATCGAGCATACATATGGTTTCAACACTGATTACAATATAAGGGATAAAATGGATAAAACGAAATCACCACCCTCAGCTAACCATAGACTTTTTGACTATTTTGACAAATAAATTTAGCGCATCTATAGTTTTAATGTTGTCATTAATCCTATTTTACAACAACCGAGCTTTTTAGATGACAACTAGATTAAAAGATTACAATTTTTTTTTTCAAAAGTATACTAATTTAAAGGCATAAAAGAATAGTGATCAACGATCTTACTTTTAAATTAACTTTTGTTTTGCGTATTTCTGGTGTCACTAGGTAGGGGAATTGAATAGCTTAATAGCATTGTATTTAAAACTTCTTTGTCCCATAAGAGGTTTTACAAACTGGAATATTTAATTATTCACGTGATTGTCTTAGGACTTTAGTGCTTGTTATTTTTTCAAACATGGATATTTTTAAATTGATACAGCGGGATATTTTTTAATATGTCTTTTCAAGTTGGGAACATTTAGTTTCATAAAAATAAAATCAGTACTCGTCCTTAATGGAACTTTAAGAATAACCTTCACGATTAGTTTCTGGATCTTTGCTAAAGGCTCCAGGCAAGTATTTGTGGCACTACCCCAACTGATATCATTCGAGAGATGACTGTACAAGAGCACAGTAAACTTGCCTCAGTTGTTTTCTATTCAATATATATCTAACATTTTCCTTAGTATTGTCGTTAAGCTAGTAACGTGCGTATTTTAAATTAAACAAAGGTTATTTTAAAGAAATATCTCTATCTATATCTTTATATAAAAATCTACGTTTGTCTGTCTGTCTTCGATTTTCTCGATTGTAACTTGACCGTTAGAGACCTTTATGGTTTGCTCTTATTAGTTCCGGGAAGGTTTAGAGAGTAGTTTGAATGAAATCCGATATGTAAAACTGTTGCTATAACGTTTTGAAATGAGTATGAAAAAAATTGAACCCGTCATGTTGTATTGGGGTTAGCCCATAGATGTACAACTCTGGTTAGTGACAGATTACATATTCAAAAGAAGGTTTGTTTGGATAGAATATTTTAAAATTGAAAACACAAATTTTTGGAAGAAATAAAATTTTCAAAATAATGTTTTGTTGTTTCTTTGTTCAGAGATAAGCAGATCGCTGTCAAATCAATTATGACACCCAAACGACAAGCAAGAATACACAACTTTATAACTGTATTTCCAAAAAATAAATAATCCCGAGCAACGAGGGGTACACATCAGCTACTAAAGTAATAAAAATAAATTGTTATCAGTGCTACACGTATACCTATATATTTAAAAAAAAAAAAAAATAGAATCCGAAACTCTGTGTTAACATTTAAGTAAAAAATTGTCTAATTTTTCCGGATCTTACTAATTTTTTCTGAGCAACATTAAACGACAAGATTTGTCTTTGTTAACTAAAGATTTTTTTTAAATGATGTTAACAGCCGCAATTAAAACCAAAAAGTTGGATCCCAAAACCACGTAGGTATTTGCTGAATAGTGAGGAACTATTCAAATATGATATAATGAAAACTTTAACTAATGCGCAATTTTGTTTCCAAGCCAACAATTCTCCTGAATACCCGTCCATTTAACTTTGGCTCAATGCAGTTGGTTGGTTTGCATATTGCTGATGAATCAAAATTCGTTGCATTTGCCTTTTGAATACTTAACATTTTTCCAGCGGCGACCGCATTCATAAATAATCAATCCTGTCTGGTAATGATGATTGAATGAAAGAAAGGCGCAGTATATAAGTTTGTATAATTTGGCACAACAAACGACTAATAAACGAATTAATGATAATAAATTAATTAAAAAATCACTGTGTAATCACCACTTTATTAATATATACATATTAGCATTTTCGAAAGCGATGCTTTCCTCATCAGGAATATACAGAATACTAAAATATAATAATGTCAAGTATAGACAAATGATAAACACAGAACACAATAATATAAGAATAGACAATTACAAACATAAACAAAAATTGATTAAAGGAAAATTTTCGTAATTTTAGAGGTAATTTAGAAAATTATTTTGCGTTTATTGTATTTTTTTTAAAATTATCATATGTAAAAAAAATGTAAACAAAGTTATTGTTTTTATTTGATTCTATCGACCTATCGCCGTACGGGATCAAGTAAAAACGTTGATTTTCCGAATTTTTTGCCAAAAAAATAAAAAAATAACATGATACATAGTTGGCCTACATTGAATTTCGCAAAGTAATAATTAATAAAAAATAATAAAAAAATATTATAAAACATTGAATAACAAATTTAATTAGAAATTAAAAAAAATAATTATTAATATTATTATGAAAACAAACGGGTAAATAACCAACGAGATTTTAAACCATTAATTTGAATTCTTTCTTCAATAATTTGTAAAATAACTTTGTGGCACCATTTTAAATAAATAATAATTAATTGCTTTGTTTTATCCACTGTCTATTTAACTAATCAGTGATTAAAACAGAGTGATTCATTTATAATATGAATTCCTTTTAAACTGGCATTTAAGATGATAATATTTTAAGAAGTATTCCCAGTGCAGACATCGGGGAATAGGCGCATGCGATACGTATCTATACATTATCGATACAATACAAGTTGGCGAGATACGGATGTTTAATCCAGTTTATTCTATTCAAAACGGATTATTTAAATAAATTTAAGGGCAGCGATTTTTCTTTTATACAAAATATTATGTCTCCTAATACACATTTGCATGGGTGACAATACCCTCCGAGTGGAAACTGACCATTGTTTGAAAGGAGATACGGAAGAGAGAGGGAGCGCACTAATATAAAGAATGCTTTGGGCGTAGGCGATCGTTTAAAAAATACTTAATAAAACAAGACCTCTTCGAATAGAGCAAAAATTTCAAGACTACTGATTTAAGCAGCATTTAAAGATACGCTTTTAATTTTTCATACCTATAACATGTTAAAAAACAGAACCACAAGTGTTATTTATACTTCCGGAGCAATTTTGTTTTTCCATCGAGGGAATTTCATCTTCAAAAACAGCATATATTTTTCTAAGTGCATAAAAATTACAAGTTTTCAGGGGAACAGAAATTCAGAAACTCCAAATTGGGATATATCAAGAGGGAATGTGATTATCTTTGTACAATCAATCCATAGCAGCATAACATCGAATGTTGGTGTCGTGAATTCAATAAATCCTTACTGCCAGTGTTGTGTGTACCCTGCATACTTGGCAGTCAGTGCTCACGTTTATAGCGTGGAATCGCAGTCAAGGACCATTCACACAAAGAGCCTACTGCTGCCTGCATCTGTATGCTAGGATTGCTAGGTGTCTCCTTGCGAGAAACAAACACTAATGAGTGGATTAAAACCCGACAAAGGTAGCAGACATTACTGTCACAATATTTACAGTTTATGTGGAACAGCCACTGACGTCAGAATTAATAGATTTGCTCTAAGCACCATTTCGACGGCTGGAGGCAAAGCTCACGTGACACCCATTTTGGCAACGGCCTTGTCCACTGTTGTCCAAGTTTGTTTCGCGTGATTTTGACTAAATACTCTAGCGAAGGGCCAAACTAAATACTCTAGCGAAATTTTCGGTTCTTGTAAACAAGCCGAACCTTTTTACTTAGTTCGCCTTTCGCCCTCCTAGTTTTGGTTTCTTCCCCCTGTGGGTTAGGGCATATCTATGTATTATTCGATCTGTGGTAACAGCTAACGACCGTTGGAAAACAAATATCATCGGATGGTGTTGCAGGTAAGACAAAGAGAGCTCTGGTATTACAAATCGATTAACCGGTGAATGCAATCTGTTAGCTATAAGTAGTAATAATAGATTGTCTATTAAAGTTAGTGATGTGTTGAGGTAATTTCTCAAAAAAATGGCGCTATACAAATCATACAAACATTATTATTATTGTTATTCTTACAGATGACACGAGTTGGTGGTTCTCCAAAAATCAGAAAAAATTGGATAAATTTGAAGAAGACCCGTTTCTAAAGCTAAATGCTATAAGGATCAGAAACTCTAGACCGATGAGCTCTGGCGTCAAGAGATTTGAAAACCTTTTATTATATGAAATTTTTATTAAACCCAATTGTTTCGGCATGTAATTTTCATCACGAGCCATTGAGTTTTAAATATCAATTTAATTCAAACTGAATATACTCAGTTTTGTAAGACTTACATAAAATACAACTGTAAAAAATAACCTGAAAAAAATTATTTAAAAAAAAAAGTTCTCCGAGAAGATATTAAGAGGAACGGCTGCGCGGCTTGTTTCATACAAAACTTAATTTTGGATTTGAGGCAAAAATACTCACCTAAGCCTAATGATTTTTTTTTCATCAAAAGTAAATATACTTCATAATTTAAAACAAAAATAAATAAAATACTTCTCATCCGTACTAGATATTTACTAAACCTTTAATTTTAAAAAATATATCCATCAGTTTGGATGGGTACCCAAAGGTCACAAATTCAAAATTAAGTTATGTATGAAACAGGCAGCGCAGTCGTTCCTCTTAAGACGTACCATAAGAAAAACATTAGAAAATAATGTTTTAACTCGGGCTAAGCCGGGACGTTGGTGCTAGTTAGAGGTAAAGGTGAGTAAAATAACGTGAAACAGTTTTTCGTAAGAGTTTAAGTTCGGAAACGGTTGCAACCGTTCAGCGGGTTTCTGGATAACCGTTTAAAAATACCTGTAAACAGTTCCATAAGACCAACATCGATGTCATAATTTTACAAATTTAAATAGATGTCAAGCGGCGAAAATGTACTATTAATGAACCAAGACATCAAAATGTATTATTAATTAGCTAAGACATCAAAATGTATTATCAATTACCTAAGACATCAAAATGTATTATTAATTAGCTAAGACATCAAAATGTATTATCAATTACCTAAGACATCAAAATGTATTATTAATTAGCTAAGACATCAAAAAGTATTATTAATTAGCTAAGACATCAAAATGTATTATTAATTAGCTAAGACATCAAAAAGTATTATTAATTAGCTAAGACGTCAAAATGTATTATCAATTAGCTAAGACATCAAAATGTATTATTAATTAGCTAAGACATCAAAATGTATTATCAATTACCTAAGACATCAAAATGTATTATTAATTAGCTAAGACATCAAAAAGTATTATTAATTAGCTAAGACATCAAAATGTATTATCAATTACCTAAGACATCAAAATGTATTATTAATTAGCTAAGACATCAAAAAGTATTATTAATTAGCTAAGACATCAAAATGTATTATTAATTAGCTAAGACATCAAAATGTATTATCAATTACCTAAGACATCAAAATGTATTATTAATTAGCTAAGACATCAAAAAGTATTATTAATTAGCTAAGACATCAAAATGTATTATCAATTACCTAAGACATCAAAATGTATTATTAATTAGCTAAGACATCAAAAAGTATTATTAATTAGCTAAGACATCAAAAAGTATTATTAATTAGCTAAGACATCAAAATGTATTATCAATTAGCTAAGACATCAAAATGTAGTATTAATTAGCTAAGACATCAAAATGATGAATCGAGAGAACCACAAAAACTCTGAATGGAACCGCTGAATTGCATTATTGCATAGTAAAATTCGCATTGTAAAAATGCGATGTGAAAGTGTATTTGTCAGTGAATGCATTATTATTTGAACCGAATGTGTTGATGCGGCCCATTCGCAAGCAAGACGAGCTTTACGAGAGGTGCACAGAGCACACAGTGCATACCCATTCCTTCATTTAAGTGTAACGGAACTGAGAAAGATGTTTCGTGGATGTTATTATTTACGTAGTATGTGTTGAGGGGCGTGTGTGCGTGCCAGAAGTAAAGTATAAAAGTAATATATAAAGGTCGTATATAAATCGGTGAAGATTTTCTTTCAAACCGGTAAACTGTTCATATTTTACAACATCATAATAATTATAAACCTATTACCCACCCATAGCGCTGTAACTTGCTACTTACAGAGTCTTTACCTTCCTACTTCTTTTATACTTATGTTATTATATTATGTACTAAACCATTTGTTAAACTCCTTTGTACAACCAGAAATTATTAACAACGGGTAAAACTGTTATTCATTACACTTAACTACATACTTATATTGTACCTACTTACTTCTTTTATACTCGAATTATTATTTTATATACTATGTGATTATACTCCTCTGTATAACTATGTGATAAATGTATCAATAGCATAAAGACATAAATAAAACTAAATGAAAATAAAATAAAAACATTGAATCACAATAAAATTTTAAAATTAATGTTTCTTTGTATAGAGATATTTGCTTTCGTCGTCAAATCATTTATGGCACACAAACGACAAGCAAGAATTCACAACTTCATAACTTTATTTAACAAAACAAAAAATCCCGAGCAAGGCCGGGTTCACATCAGCTAGTATATCTTAATTCAAATCCCTGTATTGTACCGCCCATCGGTGATCGAATAATTCAACACACATATGAATCGGCACTAATTTAAAAGTGATATAAAGTCATTAAAAGCACGAAAAAAACTAGCCTGCAAACCTAACCCAACCTAAAATAATTAATTAAACCCATAGAATGCGTAGACTACGATTATCTACTTTATTCATTAAATTTAGTAAAATTATCTGAACGTAAAATTATTTGCGATTTAACATGTTTGTTTAAGATAGTTAATTCAATGTTTTACACCCCTGAACTGTTATATTTGATTGATTTTCATGTACCTGGTAGGCCAAGACAGTACCTACCATTTTATTGTGACAATTCAACTTCAACATCGCAATATTATTCCCCTATGCGACGGATTCAACATTCGGGGAACAAATACTTCGATGTTGTAGACAGATTAGGCACATCAATGTGCATGCATTAGTACGGTTTTTTCATCGAGTAGAGAGAGCTAGGTTATTTGAAACTATTTAACTCTGGTTTACAATTGATTATTTATACCCCTAGTTTAGTTGTTATACAGTATTCTAAATTGTGCACGTAAGTGAGTCTGCTGATCATAAATATTTTATGTTATAGTTTTAAATTGCATTTACTCGTACTCGTATGTACTATAATAACAGATATACCACGTGGCATATCTGTTATTTAACAATTATATTAGGTTAGGTTAGGTTAGTAAATAAATTAACATTTTTTCATTTAATTTTAAAAATTGGTCAATTGGGTTAGGTTAGACAGGAGTTTCTTTTTATCACTTTAAAAAAGTGTGCCGATTCATACGTGTGTTGATTTGTCATTGGTTTCATTAAGAAGAACATTAATAAATCTTATAAATAGCACCTGTAATAACATGCAATGCGCAGTCTTTCCAACATTATGTCCTTTACATGTAGAACTGTAATTACAATTATCTAATACACGAGTACAGTGTTAATTTAAAGTGACCTTCCCCGTATGGCCCTGTAAATAATAATTTTTTTACGCGTCATTACACTCACTGGTGATAAAGTGTACATATAGGTTTATGTTATTGACCGATGATCTGGTAGATGCAATTTATAATAAATTATTCATAATTAGTGATTTTTCACGAAAAACGGCAAAAATATTATTATTATCATCACACATCTAGGATTTTTTATTTCAGTCTTTGCGCAGAATGAAAGACAGTGAATAAGTCTGAGAGCGGGAGGTTGTAAGGCTGCGCATGCGTCTAAGGTTGGGATGGGAAAAGGGCACGATGGGGGGAGTTTAGGGGATGCAAGATGAAAGGAAGTAGAATAAAGAAGTCAGTGATCCCGAATACTTTGACGGAAGCGCACTTCTCCCCCGAAGAGAAATTGAAAGCTTAACGTATGCAATTGAAAGTAACTACGAATTTAACATTTTTCACGACTTTAAAATATTTACAACTATCGTTGTCATCAATTAAAGTAACTAACTAACTAACCATCACGCCGTTTCGCCGGGGTAGGCAGAGGACGGATCGCCAAACAACTCGACCATGGCATACACATCTTGCTTCATTCACATTCATATATTCTCTTCTATTATTCCGACTTCTGACATGGCCCGACTCCAGTATTTGCTTTACTCGATCGTGCCTTGTCTTACATTTAAAGCATAATAAAACAATATCAAAAGAAATCCAATAATGGGGAGAGGGAAAATGTATCCACTTAACGCTGGGCAAGCAACATTAAAATGAAGATCTTCACAAAGTGACTAATTACTGCCCTTATAGTAACAAAAAACTGAGAAATTCTTCAATAATATCCATCAAAACGTTTGAAGCAAACTTTATGCACCTAGCTCAAATAGGGTTAAAATTAAAAAAAAAGTAATGATAATAATTGGATGATTTGTATAGCGCCGTTTTTGTCAAGGGCGCTGAAAAAATATTACTTTCTATTCTTTATCTAATTATGTACAAACAGATACAGAAAAACATACTTACCTGGCAGGTCGCTTCAGATGAACACAGTTTTATTAGAAAATTTAAGCTTAGAGATGATATGATTTTTACAGTTGCTATTTTATCCTCTTTTCTATTTTTACATTTATTGAAGATTGGTGGCACAAGAAGAGTTGGTATTTATTTGAAATATTTATAATTTTTAGGACTGGAGAATATTTATAAAATTACTTTTAAAACGTTATAGCAACAGTTAAACGTTTTGATATTTCTAAACCTTCCCGGTACTAATAATAACAAACTGTGCTATTTTCAGCGAAACCGGTCTAGTAATTGTCGGGAAAATCGAGTAAATATTCATTTTTTATATATGGATAGATAGTAAGGGAAGAGATTTATATTTTTAAATACGCTTCACTGAGGTTGAACAGAAGCGATCATTAGTCGGGTACTTGCTGTCTTAAGGGGAAGAGGGACGTCGGAGAGGTATTATTTATTAATTCAAAATAATGATAGTATTATTACGCAATACGATAAAGATTATGTTTTTAAATAGAAAAATATTTGTTAAATATTTTATAAATTTACATAGGCTTAGCATTTATCAAAATCTAATCAGAAATATTACTTTTTTTCTGACCGTTCCATTGTATGTTTTACAAAATATTTAAAATACGAATATGATTTTTAAAGTGGAGAAAAGTATGTTTAATAATTTGTCGTTGCGTTTTTGTAAATAAACGTAACCAAAAATTTGTAATCCGCATTACAAAAACATTTATATATACCTTTAATTTTAGAAAAAGATCATTCAGTTTGGGTGGGTATTTTGGCCTCAAATCCAAAATTAAGTTTTGTATGAAACAGGCCGCGCAGCCGTTCCTCTTAATACGAATAAGTCAATTAGGTAGGCATACTTAGTAAGGTGGGTTGAAACTAGGTACTGTAAGTACAGTTTACTGTAGTCGAGGCGAGGGACTGCAACCGGCTAGGCAAGGCACAAGGCAGCCGGCAGCCGAGCGAATCGTGTTAATTTTAAACGGGAAATTGGTGGAAATTGGATGCGCCATCTTAACGGCCGCGGCACCGCCAAACATTCTACATCAACTGTGCACCGAGGATTAGGTATTACTTGTTACTCTTATTATTTCATTTTATTGGGTTGAGGGATTCTTACGTTAATTGTACCGACAGATTTATCTGACTTTACATATTTTGGTGCCTTCACCTATCGAAGGTTGGCTCTCATCAAAGGAAACTGCAAACTGTATACAGTAATGTAGGCTGCCAGTAATGAAGTTGTAGGCTGCTGGTCGTGAAGTTGTAGGCTGCCGGTCAAGTAGTATCGCTACCAGTCGCGTAGTGTAGGTTGCCAGTAATTTAGTGTAAGCTGCCAGTCAATGTATATACGCAGCCTATAGGGTGCCAGTCATGGAAGTTTAAAAGCCATTATTTGCGGTGTCTTCAGCTACTTCGTCTCTCATCTAGTACTAGATACATCATATCGTTATATTCGACCTGTCATAAATATATACCTCCCCACGAACTAAAAAGTGGGTGCATAAACTAATACAAACGACAGATTAAAAAATCTCATGGCTCCGCTAACGGGAAAATGACAATAGTTTTGAGTAAATGATTTCAACCGCTCACAGAATTTTATTTTGAACTGCATTTTCAGTGACAGTCAAATTTTTGGCCAAATTTATTTCAGCGGACGGACCTATGGTAAACGCTGCCAGCCGCCCAAGATTTATGTTGTTGATTGTTTATTTCAATGAACCCTAAATAAAATGTTTTACAGCTGTCGTAAGATACAGTTACAGATGTCATTATTCGGGTAGTCCAATATCTTCACAATTCCTATCCCAAACTGTTCATTTACGATGGATAACTAATTAACTGGCAAATCGTCCGCCTGGGCATTTTAATGCCCAGGGTTGGATCCCGGGCCCGTCCTGCCTTCCTAATAGGTACAAGATAACAGAGTTTCTCAAACATACTTGACTTGCTGCCCATATCCAAAGATATGTTTCTACTTCGCCTGTCCTCATTCCTCTCTTCGAAAGTAGATGCTTACAGGATCAGTATTCAGAAACGAAATGTTGTTTCGAATGACTTTGGCTGTGTTTATTGACACAAATCCAAATAGTCAGATACTTCCCAATCTTCCCCTTCCCCATCTCCAACCCCTCACCACTCCCTTCAGCTTTATTACCTCATATACCCAAATTTGGGACACCTTAGTCCCACTGGCCACTGGACAGTTGGGACTAGAGATTGCAATTCTGATAATCTGGATTTCCAAATTTCAAAATATGAAATCCGGATTTGAAAATAAATAAATATTCATCATTAGCAAAGCAATGTCATGAAATACTTGTATAATATGGAGACATGTCTAAGATATTATAGATAAGCAAATTTGTAATAATAAGATTGTTAACGCAATAACTGAATGTTCACACCACGCAAAGCACAAATACAAGATTTGTATAAAGAAGTGTGTTTAGTATTTATACAGACAAATATGAAAGAAATGATAATTAATATTATGTTTTTCATTTCTATTTTAGATTATATTTTTATTTTCGATCATTGAAAATTTTATTTGAGAAATAAAACTTTTTAAAAAATTCGGATATCATCAGGATTTGGAGTTTGACGGAATCGGAGATCCGATATTTTCGAAACGGCACCGGATGTGAAATCCCTAGTTGGGACGCCTTGTGCCGAATTAACATTAACAAAACAAAACGTAGTATTGAAATATTTCAACTCATAATCATAAGTTTAGCATGCATTATCGAAACTGTATTGTTGATATCGAAAATCGCATTGTTAATTTCCATGAAAAAGAACGCATTTTGGTTGACATATTTCTTTCTTCTTATTACTCTCACCGTCCTTTAATATGGCCAATGCATCGCCCACGTTGGGAATCACTGATACAATAAAAGGGTATCGCCGCACAGTGGCCCGAGTTCAGGCTTTAGGTAAAAGCGGAAGCGGAAGGACAAGTAGGTAGCAGTAACCTGCCCCTTGGCGGGTTACGAGGGTAGCAAAGTAGGTACTAGATAACTACCCCGTCCGCCCAATCTGAAACACATCACAAGGGTGCGAAGTTTAATTGGCTATCAAGCCTCGTAAAATTTTTAATTAAAGCCTAATTAAATGGCCCCATTCTACTGAATATCGACGCAGAAGCGAGGAAGTGAGTAGAAATTAATTTTATTTGATTCTTACTGACAATGTTTATTAGCATAATACCAAGTTTAATTGATTTACTGAGAAGAAACTGAACAAAACAGTTTATGCTACAAAATGGTGGAATTCGAAAATACTCCAGTCACATATAAGTTTATGTGATAAACAAAACATGATTAATCAACAATGCATGTTACCACTGAAAACCTTCTCAAGATATAGAACGTTAAAATAATATTGCATTCTACATATTTAGATACTGCCTGTAATTTGATGAAGATTTATTGTAAAAATAATCGGCGAGGCGTGCGTGAGAGATTAGGTCTGCAAGAATTCCCGACCCTTTAGGAAAGGGGATGAAATTAAAATGTTAAAAGTTTATGGGTTTGAAAGAAGAATATTATGATAATAATGTATGGTGCTATTTATGATTTCGCGATTTTCGGGTAAATAACAACGGATTTCCGTATTTTTCACGTGACCTTCGGGTATTTTTAAATAAGGAAGTAATATTGTACGTTCTAAAAAAATTCTTTATGGTTTTGACAAGCTTAAATAGCCATAAAATGGAACGCAGCTGACTTCTTGTCGAAAACACCATGTTCTGTTATTCATTTTTCGATTATCAAAAAAATAAATTTGAAAAAGTCAACAAATATGTTTTTTTTTTTTTGCAAAATATCATAAAGGCAACATAACACCACTTTTATAGCAAAATAACAGTTTTTGAAAAAAAAAATAGCGCGAATTTCACCGAAAAATAACACCTCTTCTCGCAAAAAAATAATGCGCTCTTTTCAGATCTCTACTAATAGACTAATGAACGATTCGAGCGTTACATCGTATACATTAGGATGATAACTAGACCTACCCATCAGTATATGGTAAATAGATTGTTAAATGTTTAAGTGATCACCAGACAAGAGTTACAACTGTCCGAAGCCGGTGGAACTACGGCATCCCTAATTTGGATACTTTGTGAGGCTGAATGGACTGGGGAGGAGAAGTACACGAGGAACCGTTGAAAAGTGCCTGGATATGACGTTTCACGCAACGTGTCGATTCTGAATGGTAGTCTTTCACCAGGGCGATACTGAGACTATCCACCACTCTGATATCGACTTATTATTTACAATCCATTGTTGTGTGTATTCATTACGTAACCGTCAATTATAATTAAATAATGCCCCAACTGAGTGGCAGCAAGGTGTGAAGTAACAGTGAATTTATTACACGTTTGTGTTCCACCGTTGTTTGGGCCAATACCGGCATTTTTTTATTACGCTCTCAAAAGTGTTGATGCCCATTTGATAACAGGTAAATTGGGTAAATATAAACATACGAGTATAATAAGAGAGGGTTAAATATAGCAATTAACAGTGTTATGGAACTATTTCCAGGGATCAATAAAAGCGCCGCTTGGGGTTTCTATTTTACTTTCAGTACATTAGGTACAATAACAAATATAAAGATAATATTTTAAACTATTGTATGAGGGTATCAATTACATTTTCAAAAGGACCATTTAAAATACGTACCTACTCGGACATACATATATTTGATAGAATCCCGTTACTTACACGTGGTATTTGAAGCAATTAACGGAATGGTTCTGGCTTACTTATTCGAGGTGTGCATTCTTGAACATAAGAATTCACGACAATACGCTACGTCATCAGCTATCGGAAGGTTTAAGGAACTCTATAGTGCACTTCGAATACTAAGTTCGGAGATCGAGCTTTCGGGGTATCAGAACCCAAAGCTTGAGAGAGACTATCCCATGGACAAAATCATATCAAATAACACAAATGTTGGATTTCTGACATATATTTATTTTTTTAATTCCCACAGTAATTATTCTAACAGTTTGTTCAAAACGTTTGAAGTATTCCAGAAACACACAATGTAAACGACGGCCTCCTTGGCTACAGATCCAGTTTAGGTATTTGCGGCACGTTACAGAGTGGTAGATACTATCAGTATCGCCTCGGTGAAAGACTACCATTCAGAATCGAAACTTCGCTAGAAATGGTACTTCCCAATCATTCACTACACCTCCCCATTCCCTTCAGCCTCGTAAGATATCACAATTGAGGATGCCATAGTCCACTGACTCCGGGCAGTTAAGACTCTTGTGCAGTATTCACGAAAAAATAGATATAGTATTTTAGTATTTTAGGATAGAAAAAAGATGATCTTGGATGACATCGGAATGACTTAATGAGTAAATACTGATTAACTTTTAACCACGACAACACTATCCAGTCCCAGCTCCGTGAACAGTCTCGACTGCGTAGGATAGAGCGTGGGACAATACAACAATACGTTAAATTAGAATCGAACTCGAATCCCTCTATCTCCGACCTCGGCCGCAGGACCCCCAGCACCGACCCCCTTCACCTCCGCCCAAATTTCATCTTATACCCTCCATTACCTTAGTGAGCGGGCTTAAATATAAGATTGCTAGCACATAAAACACAGTTAACAATTTTTTGAAATAAAAATAAATAAAAGCCCTACAGTAGCTATAGGCAGTCCACTAACTGGGTTGAGAAGATTATGCACCTCTAACGACAGTTGACACAGAAAGAGAGAGAAATGTTCCCTGACATTATACAAAAAAAATTACAATATGACATAAATACAACAATACGTACAAAGTTCAAACGCGGACTGCTACGAAAATGGCTACATGACGACGCGCTTTTAAAAAACGAGTTAGCGAAAAATATTATTTATTTTATACGAAGATGTATTGGAATTGTTGATAAAAAGAAAAAAAAACCGTGGATTTGGAATTGAATAGGGCGCAGATTTCACTGGGATTGTCTGCAATGATCCTTAACGAATTAGAAGAGGCAGATCCTCGGGAGTATAAATTGTACATGAGAATGTCACTAGAGCACTTCGAATTAATTGATAATTTTTTTAATCTCCTCCGGGTTCCATCTAGGAGACAATTTCGGCAGAAATTTTTTTAAGAGCGACACGTACGCTCGGAGCGAGTGGCTATTGTTCCACTGTTCTGCCCGTGCGCGTTCACAAGTGGACAATGTCTCGGTCCGTTGTCCTGTCCTCCAAACTTCTGTAAACACTGGGACAACAGGTCCGTAGCTGGGAAAATACAGTATTGTCATGTCCTCCTGTGAACTAGGAATAAATGTTGTTTTTTTGAGATATGAGACGCTAACCATATTATTCCTCAACCTCGTTTAATAACAAACCACCACCACCACCTTTGATGAATGTTTCGGTCTTCGACACCAAATACTAAATACATTCCATAACCATTACCAGTCTAACTTCATACTTTAATTAAATTAACAGTAATGTAATATATAATACCTCCACACTCTTTTTCAATCGAAATATGAAAAATAAAAATTCTCATATAAGAGAAATTACCTCGTATTAAGTAATATGAACAGAGCTGGTCAATTTGACAGTCCTAAAACAGAAACTTCCCAATTGGACAGTCAAAGTGTTCTTACAGTAAAACATTTTTCTGAATTGAATAAATAAATGCTTCGGGTAGAAGTTGATGCAACATGACCAATCTTGCAAGAGGCTGTCTGTATTCATGGTAGGCTAGTTCTCTGCATCTCGTTAAATCGAATAATATTACCTTAAGAGTATGCCTTCATGCTCCGGTGAAATAATCAGGAAGTTCGGATTATTTATACGGCAGTTCAGGAGCTTTAGAGTCAATTATAAGCGCTACTGATTTCCGCCGGGAAAAATATTGATTCATAGCATTACAGAAGGGAAGGCTGGTGTGTATAGAGATGGTTTCTAATATATAGAGTGATTCTAATTATTACTTGATACAAAATAGGCAAATATTTATAAAGGACGTAAAAGAGGCGACGTTAATTTGGAAGCCTGTTTCAAAAACAGGGAGATGGAAAAGCAAATAAAAAGAGGTTAAAATTATATCCAAAATTGGCTAGATAACTAGGATAATCGTGATTTATAGATTTAAAAGAAAAACTAATGTCGTCAATTTATATATTAGCTTTCAACTCTTAGGCCCCAAACAGGCTAACGAAATTGATTATCTGTTCATGAAAGAATTTCGATATTGAAAAGGGTTGATCAACCCCACCAAAAGTAAGGAAAACTGGACACAACGATACAGTGCTCGTTAGTTACCCTAAAAGGCCTTCCACACGATTGGTTTGCCCGATACTATTTATCAATTTTTTTATTTATTTGAAACACACACATTATTAAACAATAAAATGTAAGAAAGCTTTGACTGACCAACTGGGAACAAATCCCGTTTTAGGTCAGTCAAATTGACAAGTGTAGGTCATGTTAAGTGCCATTATACAAAAATAGAAAGGAAAAAAGCTATTATTGACATAGCATGATAATACAATATATCTAGAAAAAAGTATAATAATTAAGTATAACGGGAAGAGGGATGTCGGAGAGGTATTATTTATAAATTCAAAATAATGATAATATTATTGTGCAATACGATAAACATGGTGTTTTTAAAGAGAAAATCCTTTTTAATTTTTTTTAAATTTGTATGGGCATTTATCAAAATAAAATCAGAAATATTACACATTTCTGACCGTTCTACGCAAGTTTTACAAAAACATTTAAAAAGCTGAATATCCTTAAAAAATGCTGAGGGTTTTTCTTTAACATATTGATAAGATAAATTTAAAAAAAAAATTAATGCAGATTATAAATCTTTGGTTAAGTTTATTTACAAAAACGTAACGAGAAAGGATTAAAAATATTTTTCTCCACTTTAAAAATCATATTCATATTTAAAATATTTTGTAAAACGTACAATAGGACGGTTAGAAAAGGCAATATTTTGATTAGATTTTGATAAATGCTAAGCCTATGTAAATTTATAAAATATTTAATAAATATTTTTCTATTTAAAAAACATCATGTTTATCGTATTGCGTTATAATACTATCAATATTTCGATATAATAAATAATTTCGCATCGACGTCCCTCTCGCCCATAAAGAGATTATGTACTCGTATATGTGTTTGATAGGTACTGGTTGGTGCTATCAGGATAAAAATTGCATTTAAAATTGAGTATTAAAAAAAGATAATATTATTGAGTAATATTGATAAGATAAGTTACATATCACTCAGCTTTATGAAACTCATGGATGCAGCAAATAGTTAATAACATATTAAATATATTTTATTCGGTAAGTACAAAAAGCAACTTTAGTAAATTGTTTACGACCAAATATTTGTCCCTTTTCCTTTCCTTGGTTAGGGTTTTAAATCTATTAATTGTTTTTGTGTTTAATTCGTAGAACTCCATTTAATTTTTTTTAAATTTAATGTAAATCAAATTAAATCTAGTTAAGATCTTTTCACAAAGAGCACAAATAATGTAACACGAATAAACTAAAGCCACCGTGTCGAAAGGTCCTTTCCTAAAGTCAACCCTACAAACATTATGAAAGGACGACCGGATGGTCGAACCTTTTGACGCGGTGGCTTTAATTAGTATTGGGTAAACCAGTTGTGTGAAAGGCATTACAGTTTGCGGTCATTCAAAGTCCAATTTTTTCAGGTGATTTATCTACTTACTTCATACGTTTCGCCCATTAATATATCGCAATTAATACCAGTAACTCTGCATATGTAGGTCGAGAGATTTTATAAAATGAACGGATGTCCTTTCTGTATAAATAAATTAAATGAACAGACTAGCATAATATATCACATTATACTGAATTATAGCTTTCATTAAAACAAGACTGATTAAAACGTCCGGTAAACCGCTGCAGACGGTTACGTAATTTAACCGCTGGCAAAACGGAATCTCGACACCAAAACAAAGGTAAAGACACAAAACGAAATACCTTCGGCGCGTTGGGCGGCAAATACGGGAACGCGCGGTTACTCTTCTGTGACGGACACATTACAAGACAAACTGGAAATCAAACGGATTCTTTAAGTCAGGCCAGTAATAATTAAATATAATTTAGATTTTTTTGTATTTCTCGGGCATTAACTATGTTACAATTTCTAGACATTTTGTTTTGAGAGTTTTATCTACGCTGTACATTTGTTACTTAATTTTATTACTTAATTAGGGAACATGAACTCTGTTTACGAAACGGTAACTATTCCGAGTTTGCTTATCATTTATTAGAGAAAAAAATAAGTTTAAACATTCAAATATTAATATATATTTTAAATTGTACGTCTTATAAACTTAAAAAATAAACAAAAAAATTAAATAAGTAAACAAAATAATAGTACCCTGTAAATCACCTTTATTAACCATGTTCCATTTCCTTGTTATTTTGGATTCTTCCACCGTCCCCCAAAGAAAACAATTTTTTATAGAATTTTGGATATTCCAATAAATTTTACAATTTAAACAGTAATGGTGGTAGGTGGGTACCTGTTATTTTACCCGGTAGAGAAGTTTGGTAAAAAATATACGAATGTATATATTTTATTAGTCGTTTCATGGTACGTGGGTGCAATAAAGATTTCTATGAGAAAAACTCAAAACAATGGAGAATCGTGCAGTATAAATGCGCAATACTGAATTCGTACAGTACCTACCCTCTAAATGTACAGTATACGAGATTTTAAATTATAGATAGTTTTTAAGAATTTCAGTTCTGGAGGAAGGATGGTCGATTTTTATTTAATTGTTCCCTGTCAAAGAAAAGTTACTGAAAAATCCTGCCATTCAGAGGTCCACTGAGAATCGTTTATGAAAATAGGGAGAGTCTACAACGGATATATCAGTGGTATGCTTTTATCCGCCGTTTTATTGTATTTGAGTGAAAAAAACTGGAAACAACAATGGAAAATCGTGCAGTGGAATAAATGCGCAACACTAAAGCCGTGTACCGATTTCCGAGATTTAGAATAGATAATTCATAAATGTTTACTGGGTGAAATCGAAACTTTAACCGGAAGAAACTTGGACGTAATTTAATAAGAACAATCTTATATTACAATCTGGACAGGTTTCCACGTCGAAAGGGGTTCGACCCACCTCAATACTTCGGAAACTATCCCTTCCGTTCTTATCCTTGACGTGTTTGCTAACCCTTTACTTCAGTTGACACCATAAGTTTGAATATTATGAACACTATAATAATACCACATTTAACACATCCACGTGAACACCTCATCACAGGTTCTCCTAGTGGGGTGTTCACGGTACATATAACATTCCATTCACA
Source organism: Halesus radiatus (assembly GCA_022606495.2). Lineage (NCBI taxonomy): Eukaryota > Metazoa > Arthropoda > Insecta > Trichoptera > Limnephilidae > Halesus > Halesus radiatus. The sequence goes on along the minus strand of JAHDVE020003310.1, from coordinate 37,405 downwards.
GTATTATCACCTTCTCAAACCTACCTTACACACCACATTATAAAACACTATACAAAAATGATGTAACATTATGTAAAGTGATAATGTACATATAATAAAAAGTAAATGTTTATTAATACACTATACTTACGAGTATTTACAGTTGATATGAGTGCTCCTAGACTGCACCACAACTTTTGAACTAGCGTATTCACACAAGCTCATTAAACCTCGGACACGAAGATCCGTTTTACGATTTTCTTCAAAAAATGCCGCGATGGAAAGAAGGGTGAATGCAGGAAACTAGGACGTAACGGAGGACTGAACGCGGTTGGCGCTAACAAAAAGTTGTCCAACGAAGCGAAGCTAGCAGTCAATAATGGAGTGTTGATACCAACCCTGATACATAGCAGTGAGGCATGGAACTGGCAGAGGAAGGATGAAAGTAGACTGAATGCTGTAGAAATGAAATCTCTGAGACGAATGTGCGGTAAAACCATGTATGATCGTGTGAAAAATGTTGAGATTCGTAAAGAATGCAAGGCTGATGTAAGCGTAGTGAGCAAGATTAAGAAAGGGACGCTTAGATGATTTGGGCATGTAGAGCGAATGTGAAAGGAAGAAGCCGGGGACGACCGAGGAAGACATGGCACGATCAGGTGAATCAAATACTTGAGTCGGGCCATGTCTGAGGTCTGAGAAGAGAATGTATGAGACGTTGTGTGAATGTGAATGAAGCAAAAAGTGTATGCCAAGATCGAGTTGTTTGGCGGTCCGTCCTCTTTGTCTAACCGGGGAAACGGCGTGATGGTTAGTTAGTTAGATTTTTGTTTGCTAAAATGTAATTCACTTGCATGCATTTAAAATAAATTTATCAATGGCTTAGATGCCAGTCTGGGGACATTTCCGTCCTTGGGTGATTTTGCCACGAAAACAGCGCTACAGAAGTAATCCGATAATTATTAATTGTTCGTAACATACGATTAGTAAATATATATAGGTTATTGCCTGGTCACGATGGATGGAAAAACCTCGACATTAAATCCATTACCTACCTAATTTACCCATCCCTGGAAATGCAACCGGCAAGAAGAAATGTCACAAGATGAAGGTATTTGTATGACACCTCGAAACCACCAGTAGAAATAAATTTCTTCCCGGGAGGGATGTAAGTTTTTATAAATTACCCATCTCTACTCAACCTGGATACTACTCGGTGGCCGAATCTACAACGGGGTGAGTTTTCTATTCCTTTTTTACTTTCATTCTAATTTGAGCAAGCAATCACTTTGTGGCTTGACATTATAATTCAAATGAAAGATTTTTTGTTTTGTTTTATACCACTTTATTTTATTTATATGTATGCATTATCCAACGTAAATTCGTAATGTGCGTAAATTTTAGAATGGGTATTTCTAGAGAAAGCATACGATTATCTACCTTATTTATTAAATTTAGTAAAATTATCTGAACGTAGAATTATTTGCGATTTAACATGTTTGTTTAAGATAGTTAATTCAATGTTTTATACCCCTGAACTGTTATATTTGATTGTCTTTCACATGGAGTCACAATTTCGCGACACACATAATTATATGTATTACATTATTATAACAATTAAATCGACTGTTTGCCCGTTTATTTATATATTGGATCGGATAGAAAACATTACAGAGAAATGCGAATGTTTAAATGCTGATCATATTTATGAAAAAATAGGTAGGTAACTGCAAAACAGCGATTCTTGTTGGTTCGTGAAATGTTAGTGTAGTTTTTTTAGAAGCAGTAACGTAATAAATCTTAATCAAAAGAAAATAGGGAAAGTCCTTTCGGAATACCGAATACAAAAAATATCTGCTCTACGTATCAAATTCCATAACCGGCGAGTACTTGGGTTTAATCTAGTACTGCTTATTCCTACTGCAACAGACAGCTGATCTGTAAGTTGCACTTTGTGAGTTGGTACTTGGACTACCATGAGAAGGTAGGTACCTATTACAGCTGATTCAAGCACCAAGCGCACCGATCATAGTGTCCAATCTAAACCTGTTCATGTCATGGGCCTACCTTATATCTTTCATAAATTAGTAACGCAGGCAGGTAGCAGTGATACAAACAAGACAAGATTGCGCCTAACGGTACAAAATAAAACATTGGTACAATAATAATAATAATTGTATGATTTGTATAGCGCCGTTTTGTGAAAAATCACCCCAAGGGCGCTGTAGAAATATTACTTCCTATTATTTATCTAATTATGTACAAACAGATACAAAAAAACATACATTTTATTAGAAAATGTAATTATAGAAGAAATGATAGTTTTACAGTTGCTATTTTATCCTCCTTTTCTATTGATGTTACATTTATTAGAAGATTGGTGGCACAAGAAGAGTTGGTATTTATTTGAAATATTTATAAAAGTACCTTAAAAAGCTTAAAAAGTTTTTAATAGATATTTATTTTTTTACACATTTAGTTATTTACAGTGTTGCGGGCTGTGGACACATTTGCGCATCGGTGCGAGAATTTTTTTACTTATTCCATAAGCGACTTCAGGTAAGCACTAACCGGCTAGCCTAGCTAAGCAATTTACGTGTTCCTTTCTACAATTTATGGATATGATTGTTGAAAAGATCAGTTTTAAGTTTAGTTCTGAATTCTGTCGCAAATTTTTGTTTATTGCATATTTAGACGAGCCTGACGGCCTCCATGGTCGAGGGGTAAAGCTCTCGAATACGAATCCGAAGGTCGCGGGTTCAAATCCCGGCGTGCGCAAGTAATTTTTATTTAATTAATTTGTGTTGTTTCACAATTAATTCATTTAAAAATAATATATGGTATATTAGCGCACGTTCCAGAGTGGAAGATACTCTCAGTATCGCCCTGGTGAAAGACCACCATTCAGAATTGGAACGTTGCTTGAAATGGCTTTTAGCCGTGTTTGGTGACCAGATCTGAATAGCCAGGTATTTCCCCTTTTCACCACCTTCCTCTCCCCCTTCTCCTTCCCCTCCCCAATACCTTCAGCCTCACAACATTCCCCAATTGGGAATGCCATAGTCTCACTGGCTCCAGACGGTTGGGAGCAGTTTGGGACTCTTGTGTGGTATTCATATATAAAAAAAGACGATGTCCGTGGCAGAGCTGAAAGGTGTTGGCTTTACGGGTTTGCAACTCAGTAAAACGCGAATAAGTTTTTGCCCAAAAAATCCCTTAGATATTCGAGAAAATTCTATGTTGGTCTTTTCAATATATATATATATTTCCCTAGGTCTAAAGGAATTTTATCACACCATAACAACAGCGATTAGATTTTACCACAACCTAGCAACGAGATTAAATTCGTCGATTCATCAAAACATTTGTGGCTAAAGAATATAATATCATTGGTAAAAAATAAAATTAATGCGAATATCACGATTCAAGTTTGAAATGTTCGTTTTTGATGTACTTGTCAATGGGGGCAAAAAAAATATAAATATGTCAAAAAAAGTTACATCTACAGTAATTAAATTATTTTTATAACAACTTAAAAGACGATGATCACGGAAAAAATCTGTTGATTCTTTCAAATATCTACTATTACGTATAAATATGGGATTAACAAATCTCAATACTTTTCACACGATCATACATGGTTTTACCACACATTCGCCCCAGAGATCTCATTTCTATGACAATGCAAGGCTGATGTAAGCGTAATGAGTAACATTAAGAAAGGGGCGCTTAGATGGTTTGGGTATGTAGAGCGAATGAACGAAGAAAGGAGTGTATTCCTGTATTTGTTAGATTTATTATCTTTGAACCTACTGTGATGTGTTTTGCACCTCTTTGTTATAACTAACTTTATATGTAAAAGCCCATATAGGGCGTATTTATTTATATTATACAATAAATAAATAAATAAGTAAGAAGAATATATGACGCGAATGTGAATAGAAGGAGAAGCCGGGGACGCCCGAGGAAGACATGGCACGATCTTACAAGTCGGAATAATAGAAGATAATGTATGAGACGATATATGAATGTGAATGAATCAAAAAGTGTATGCCAAGATCGAGTTGTTTGGCAGTCCGTAGTTTCTGCCTACCCCTGCGGTTATGGTTAGTTAGTTATAAAATCTCATAGTCGCTGTCGCACCCGGACTGCTTGTAGATTCCCAAGGTTCGCAGGTCTCCCGCCGTTGAGCTGTAATATGTTTTATACGAACTGTTTCTTAGGACAAAAAGTCCTATATATGTGGGATTCATAACGCACGTATTGGATTCATTTCGGACTCGCTCTTGGGATGTATTGACGGACGGGTGGATTTTTACCACGGAATTAGAATGGCGCGTTGTTTTGAAGTGTGGTAGAATTGTAACAGGAAGCTTTCTTTTTTGTTTTTTTTTTATTTATTTTATTTGAAGTACTCTTTAAAGAAAACCGCCAATAGTATCAACCATAAAGACCAGCCTGATTAGTTTAATATAGTTAGTAGTTTTAAAATCACAAAATCCTTCCAACGGCCCATTCCTCGACCCGCAACTGGTTGGTGAAATAGTTCAATAACGGTTGTACTCAGTACAGACAGAGGTAGCTCATGTGAAGTGTCACCTTAAAAAAATGCTCGTTAAAAAAAAGCACAAATCGTTTCAGAATGAAAGAATATCGTTTGAATGTGTGAAATCAATATCCACACCTACAAGACGAGTATTCCTACAATTCGTTAAAAATATTACAGGAATCGCATCGAAACTCGAATATCACTATCTGTGTTTAGTGTGTGTAGTGTGTGTAGTGTAGTGTGTATGTGTATGTGTGTGTGTGTGCGTGTGTGAGTGTGTGTGTAGTGTAGGTAGAACGGTTGGCCAAACAATACCACGATCAAGACCTTTGATTAGGCCTTGATAGCGCCCCATTAAACTATTCAATTGTTATAAAAACAATACTGTTTTGATTCACGGACGAAGATTGCATTCAAATTTCCTTTTAAAATGTTTATTTTTACAACAAGAGTGGTCAACACTGTGAATCTTATCACACACATGGACGGGCCGTCCAGTGGCGTAATGGAATACGTAATTGACCTTTGAGCAGATTGATTTTTGTATACATATAGATATAGTTGATGCGGCCGTTGCACGAGTGTTCTAATAGTGACTGTCGAGTAGCTGATGGACTTTGTCTTAAATATATAATATAAACTAATATGAAGTACGAACTTCGCAGAAATCCCACATATTGTAAAATCCGGTTTAATTGGGAAATATGACAAATTAAAGGGTATGTGTCATGATCACATGAGTCAATTCCCCGAATAATGAATTCCAATCAATTGTTTTATATCAATAATGACGTTCTAACTTAAATACCAGTATGCATGAATCGTTTCTAAAGTTATTTTTCATAGTTAAAATAATTTTCAAAGTTCCAATTGTTCAATACCCGCCAAAACGCTCCACACATATGGCCGGTCGGTTTTGAGGTTAGAATGTCAAATTTAAAACAAGGATTAGCTTTACCGTACATAATTGTATATTCTATTCATAGTAAACCATAACTAAACAGTAAGAAAATTGTGTACTATATTTTTATGAATATAGAAGTGTTTTTCTTTTTTAAAAATTACGAGTTTTTCAAGTGAGTCCCAGCTATAAATATGTACCAAAAACTCAAAAAATAATAACAGTATTTAACATTAACATTATCATAATATCCGTATTGAAAATTGGTTTAGCCATGAATATTCTTATTTTCTTGATTAATAATAGTTTACTATTTTGTATAGCAATTATATAGCTTAAAGTTCCCCAAATTGAGTTCTAATTTCGTCAAAACTAAAAAAATGCATATTTAAAACATAATAAAAAAAAATCGAGAAATAAAAATTTCCCAATAAATCCAAAACCAAAATATGCCCAGCCGAGACCGTCAAATGTTTGGAATGCAGTGGTACGGGGACAAAACGGATTGATTTTGTGAGATGGTTTTTATTCACTTTTAAATAACGATTCATAAATTCTACGTGTAATTATATACATAATAAAACTAATATATTCAGAAACGGGGTTTTCTTATCTATATGAAATATTTTTGACTGGATTCCTTATTTAGAATATTACCTGGAGTAATCTATCTATATATATATATATATATATATGTAGAATAATTTTCTCGGTTTACCCGCGTAATGTAGTCCTTAGAAGGACTTTTTAACTCCTGACGTTTCGGACAAATCACATTGTCCATCTTCAGAGGCCTTATGTCTTGAGTTTTGTTTTGAACTGATCGCTTGAGCGTGTCCGTTCAATCCAAAAGTCAAAACCTAAGTGGTTGCAAATCATTTTAATAGTCTAGGACGCAGAACGCGTGTAGATAAAGGGGTGGGGGAGGTAGGGGTGGGGCATTTAATAGGCTGTTTACGCATAGTAACCGGGTTATTTTTATTTAAGGAAGTTGAGGGTAATTCTAATAATTTTGGAAGTGATGTTATCGGGGAATTTTGATCGATTATGACTTTCCAAGTGTCGGGAATTCTAATTGAGTCATTTCTAGTATTCATATTGTTTTTATGTTTATGAATTTCGATGGCTTCGCGGTAAATTCTTCTTGTTTCATTGAAAAGGCTGGCTATTGTCGTGGTATTATCAAAATCTAAAAAACAGCCTATTAAATGCCCCACCCCTTTATCTACACGCGTTCTGCGTCCTAGACTATTAAAATGATTTGCAACCACTTAGGTTTTGACTTTTGGATTGAACGGACACGCTCAAGCGATCAGTTCAAAACAAAACTCAAGACGTAAGGCCTCTAAAGATGGACAATGTGATTTGTCCGAAACGTCAGGAGTTAAAAAGTCCTTCTAAGGACTGCATTACGCGGGTAAACCGAGAAAATTATTCTACATCTTACACCCGTGAAAATCTCAACCATAACATATATATATATATATATAATGATAAAGCTCAATTTTTGAACACCCATCGGCGAATCATAGGTAATAATTTTAACAACCAGACACAAGACCTAGGTTTACTTATTCCTATCCTCTAAAAGACCCTCCACACAGCATCCCCACGTGACATAGGCAACACACTACGTACTTATTTACTTTATTAGCTGTGAGATTTAACAACAACAAAAAAAACATGGTGTAGAAAGATGCAAAAACGGTAGGACGTGCTTACCTCAAACCCCCATCAATCAATCGATAAATTTCAAATCTCGAATATGCGTATCCTTAAATTATTTCCCACCAATACGACCATAGGCAGATAACGGATATCCATAGACAGTCGAGCGGTTGGAAGTAGGTAGGAACCTAGCTAGTGACTGATGGGTGAAGTGGTAGGTACCTCTGCCCACGCCGAGGGGCAGAGGCCGACAGAACAACCATCCGAAATAAATAAAACGGCCACACCGGACAATGGGACCACTTAAAATTAGAATGTCACGCAATTCGATCAAAAAAAAATATATCGCACAGGATACGTTAAACTATAAGAAACACTTGAAAATATTTCTAGATTTTATGTATTCGTATTTTTCTGGTAATAGAACAGAGAAGCAACAATCGATTTACGTTGTTATCTTTTGTGTTTGAATACTTGTCTCACTAACAATGGATTTTTAACGTTATGTCAAGCGCAGAATATTCCGAAAACGAATAAAATTAGACCTGAAGTGGTACTGTGAATAACATATCATGAAAAACTATTTTATAGACCAGAGACGATTCATAATAGAAGTGTGGGTCCATGCTAAATTTTAAGACGAAGTTTTGTGATTTGGTAAACTTTTGTTAAAATTCTCCGATTTTAGTAAATGTCTATTTCTGTTGTACGAAGAAAATCCTAGATTTTATGCCGATGGTATTGAATATTCATTCATAATAGGTACAAAATATAATTATTAGAATGCGGGTATTACAAAGGCACTCGCAAAGAGATATTAGAACGGTTCAGAAGCATTCGTAGAATTCAAAAAGAAGGATGTGATTTACGATGAGAAAAACCGTTTTCTTCATCGACCTATCTGTATCCCACGGTTCTATGAACGTTGTATTACTGGTTTAAAAATATCTTGCGATTCTGATTTTGGTTTCCGATTCACCTACTCAATAAATGTATGTAATATTATATCATATTGTCCAAAACATCACTCTCCAGCAACTACTGTCATGATTTGCGACAAAACTATTTACAAAGAAGGGAGCGCGGTTGCCGACGTGCGCCCACTTCAACGGTTGGCGTACGACTACACAAAACAAAACGAAAACAATAACATAATTGATTGAGCGATGTTTACATCCCACCTTCTCCACGTCCGACATAGCCCATTGAAGTTCCCGTTCCTAACATCCACATCCACCTTGGACCGCGCAGACGAAATGTCTGACATTTGTTTTGGTTTCGAGGACCGGAAGCAGTTCGCTGCGCACTAGGCGGTAGGCACCACTCAGCCCCACTCCACCACTCGCTTTATTCACATTATTCTCTTTCGCGAAGTACAGTTATCCGGGCTCGGCCAGGCGTTTCATTTCTACTCAATCAGAGATAGATGATAGGAAGGAGTTGAATAAATCGTTGATGTGAAAAATTCTCTGATAATTATTAAATAGAGAAATTACCACGTAACACGAGTACCCGCTTTGAAAAATTGGGTAGACATTTCATTTTCAGAACTACCATCGATTTTTCTGTCTAAGCCGTTTATTTATGAATTTTATTATTACCTACTCACACAAGGATAAGAATAAATATAACACAGTGGCGGTTCGTGGTCTATCTCATCGAGAGTTCAATCGGAGATTAAAAGGGAGAAAATCCTTCTATATAAAAATAGTATGACGTCTTTTCCATATTATATATAGTTTTCTCTAGATCCAAAGCAATTTTATCATAACACTGCACCAGAAATTAGCGAACTAGCAACACGAAACAATACGGTGATTTATTAAAACGTCCCTGGCTAATGAATAATATAATGTGGTGGGTAACAAAAAATAGTTTTACTAGTTGATTTAAGCAGTTAAAGAAACGCTATGAATTTTTTTCATACCTATAATAATAATAATACTTGCGACGACTTGTACAGCGCCGTTTTGTGAAAAATCACCTCAAGGGCGGTGTACAAATACGACTTGCTAGGGTTTATCTTATTATGTACATATACAGAAACAACTTACCTGGCAGGTCACTCCAGATTAAAAACTTAAATTACAAAGTTTTCCCTTGAGAAAATATGATTTTACACGCACAGGACACAATATTAGAAAACACTGCACATTGCACGATATTGCAGTTACTATTTAAATCCTGTTTGTCATTGATATTATATTTATTAGAAGGTTATTGGCAAAAGAAGAGTTGGTATTTATTTGAAATGTTTTTGGTGTTAGAATTTAGAACTGGAGAACAGAATAATAATAATTATTGTACTTACAAATGTTTGTAGTTATTTACAATGTCGCGGACTTCGAAAAGTCTTAATGTTTTCTGTTAATAACGTTAGGTGGGTACTAACCGGCTAGCTTTGCTATGTAATTGGGTATGCAACTGTACCATTCACTAACATGACTTTCCGAAGAGATGAGTTTTGCTCTGAACTCTGTCGAGTCTTTAATCAATCTTAGATCGTATAGCAGTTTATTCCAGGCTTTAGGGACTGACACGTTGAAATCGCGCTAACCAAACTTAGTATCTGGTGTGCGCTTTGGTTCCTTGGTATAACAGTTAAATGACAGAATCATACGTGTTATTTATATTTTTCGAAAGATACTTTGAGGGAATTTTGATAAGTGTATAGAAGGTTTTCGGGGGAAGTTTGAACATCGAAACTTAACAATGTGTGTTTGAAGTATTTAGTAGCATAACGTGCCGTTCAGTTAAAAATTAATGGGTTTCCCGACTTGTGATTTCATCACCTGGTCCGAGGTTCGAATGGGTCGGCTTACTCGGGAGGTGAACCTACCTACCTGAGCACTGAGCACTGAGCAGCCCAAGCTCGCCGGTAGGTGGTAGGTCGGCATTACCAAGCCAACCGTCAATGAGCGTGAAATTTTAATGCTTCCGTGACTAAAATCCCAACGGGCATGACATTTTTTTAATTAATAATAATTTCATAATGATCCGAATGAACATAATTGTGTAAAATGTCAAAGATACACTAACGTCACAGTGAATAGAGTTGCCTTAACGTACAATTTCGATGGCTAGAGGCTATAAGGTCACGTGTCATTTTAGGAGCGGCGTGATTTTGACTGCGGCAAGCAAATTATACGACATTTATAAAAGAGTCAAACTCGATACTCTAAAAAAATTCGGTTTTTGTAAACAAGTCGAACCTTTGCACTTATTTGCTGTTTTACTTGAATTGGCGGCACGCCTAGCTCGCCCCCCTTATTTCGGTCTCTTTTCCTTGCGTGTTGGGGCATTTCCTTCTAATAGATATAATATCAATGACAAATAAGATTGAAATATCATGCAATGTGCAGTGTTTACTAATATTGTGTCCTGTTCGTGCAAAATCATATCTTCCCAAGCTAAAACTTTATAATATAACCCGAGTGACCTGCCAGGTAAGCTGGTATCTGTTTGTACATAATAAGATAACCCTAGCGAGTAATATTTGTACAGCGCCCTTGAGGTGATTTTTCACAAAAAGGCCGAATACAAATCATCCAATAATTATTGTTATAATGGAAGGCATAGCGATGTTATCGCATGCGAATGCGGTCCTTTCAACTAGCCCTTATCCCAGTGTTGTGTTGTAGTCCAGTGTCAGCGGTAATATCCCGGGATTGCCAGGTCCCAGGGGAAACGCGATTCATAAATACTGAATTTAAATAAATGTAGGTAGAACCATGGGAGACGACTCAACTAACTAGTGTTAGCACTTAATTACACCCACGAAGTGTTGAGAAAGTTAGAGATAAATATTCTGTTGAAAAGTGGTCCAGAGAAAGGATAAAATTTCCTTTGGATCCCTACGGACTACCTACAAATCCAATGAAATAAAAAACTGTTCCAATGTTTAATTTTATATCATGTCTCACCTTTAATTTTTTGAATTATAACCCAACGAAGAATGGGATAAGCGAAATCGGTTAATGATAAATAATAAAAATAACCAAATTAATGATTAAAAAAGTGTTTGTTTTATTTAATTAGGAATAAATTGATATGAGATCTCGGGCACAAATTAAAAATACTCTACTGGTATATCTATATACTAGGTACCTCTCAGTACCGCGATCTGAATATGAAACTCCAGTACAATTTTTTTTTATCAATAATGACGTTCTAACATAAATACCAGCATATTTCGTTTTTTTTTCTAAAGTTAGTTTTCATAGTTAAAATAATTTTCATAGTTAAAATAATTTTCATAGTTAAAATAATTTTCAAAAATTTCAATTTGTCAAAGCCTGCCAAAATGCTCCAAATCTATGGCCGGTCGGTTTTGATCAGTTTTGAGGTTAGAATGTCAAATGTCAAAACAAGGATGAGCTTAACCGTACACAATTTTATATTCTATTCATAGTAAACCATATATAATAAAAGTTATATATTTAGAATCGGCGTTTGCTGATCTATATGAATACATATTTTAAAAACCATTATATTTTTCACTGGAGTTCCTTATTGCCGGGTACAGCCCAACCGTCCCTTTTCCCTTCTGTTCCCCACAAAATACTTTGAAAAAAATTATTGCTTTAAAAAAATGCTGCAATCTGAGAGCAGCATATTTTTTTGAGCCACATTAATAGATATTATGTATTAATTAAATAATTTAGCAGAAAAACAACATATTAATGCAAATTACCTATGTGATGCACACAACCTTGAAGCGCCGTCCGTTCTTCATAGAAAGCAGTTTGTGGGAAAAAAGCTATAGTTTACCTGAAAAAAAAAAACATTTCATTAGTAATGTAAAAATACATTCGCTCAATAACATGTTTTAATGGATTTAGCTCATAAAATATATATGTAATTTAATCGGTGCCGCAGTGTGACTTCAGAGCAATTAGCTGGGATTTTTAGAAGAAATAGCGTCTGGATCTTCCGTCCACTTACCTAAATAATGTTTCAAATAAATACCCACTCTTCTTTTGCCAATAACCTTCTAATAAATATAATATCAATGACAAATAGGATTTAAACAATACCTGCAATATCATGCAATTTCTGATATTGTGTCCTGTGCGTACAAAATCATATATTCTCGAGCGAAAACTTTGTAATTAAACGTTTTAATCTGGAGTGACCTGCCAGGTAAGTGTGTTTTTGTATCTGCTAGTACATAATTTAATCGTATAAAGGTATCTGTCTAGCATTACGATCTTTATTAAAATGTAGAATATGATATACTCGTATATGTATGTATATTATCCTCAAACTGATCAGAAGCATACAAATGCAGCTGTGATGTATCATACATACTCGCCTCACTGCTGTTCAATATCGGGTTATGCTCTGATTTTGTAAATAGTAACATTTTGTACATAATTTAGTGTGAAATATAAATATGTTAGTTGTAAGCCTCTATCACTAGTTTTAAGTCAATAGCTACAGGCCTTAGTTGTAAGTCGCTATCTATATAAGTCTTAGATGTAAGTCACTAATTATAAGTCTGAATAAGGTATTTTCTAGTTATAAATCTTAGCTGTAAGCCATTAGTAATTAATCTAATATGTAAATTATTATATATAAGTCTAAATGATAAGTTATAGGTTCGATAAATTATGTTGTAAAGCGCCTTTGAGGTGATTTTCTCACGAAAACGGCGCTATAAAAATAATCCATTTATTATTATTATTATTATAAGATAAACTCTAGTAAGTAGTATTTGTACAGCGCACTTGAGGTGATTTTTACAAAAACGGCGCTATACAAGTATTATTATTATTACCCAGCAATACCCTGCGAAGGAAACTGAACATTGTTTGAAAATGAGATATGTTAATACGGAAGAGAGGGAACGTGCTAATATAAAGAATGCTTCGGGCGTAAGCGATCGTTTTAAAAATATTTTTAAAAAACACGACATATTTAGAATACAGCAAAAATCTCTGACTTCAGCAACATTTAAAATTTTGCTGTAAATTTTTTCATACCTATAACACGTTAAATAACGTGTTATTTATATTTTTCGGAGCATACGGCGTTTTCAAATAGACATCTGAATAGAGATAATCTTAAAAAATAACATACAATATTATTAAGTGTATAAAAACTTCAAGTTTTCGAGGGAAGCTTTTAATATGTACCTATGTAGAAATTCTGAATGCGGAGGCTTAAAACAAATCTCTAGACTCACTGCTTTCATCGTATAAATTTACTATTTTCAATTCGCATTACCTTCAAATTGCTAAATTGCTAAAGACCTATAAGCAAATTGCAATTTATTTTTTTTACAGTAACTCCACATAGGAGACCCTGAGGGAAATAATTTCCCTCAAGGCCTATATCATCTTTGGGGATGCCGTGTGGAGGGTCTTTTAGAGGATAGGAAGGAGTGAACTTGTTATAGGATGGAGGAAACACAGAGGCCGGCAGATCCTTCCACAGCCGAGCTGTTGAACACAAGAACGAATCGTAGAAGCGACCCGTTCTCATGTGACAAATGTCAACCGTGTGCAAATGTTGGGCGCGCGTTTGGCGTGTTTCCCGACTATACACCGGTGACGAAGGGATCAATGCCGCTAGTTCCTCGGAGCAACTTCAATTAAAATACCGGCAGAACAAGGACAGCATTCCCACCTGACGTGTGTGCTCCAAAGATTGTAACCCGTTTGTTAAGATAGGCGAATCTATCAAACGGACCGCCCGTTTCTGCAGAGTCAAGGGTTTTTTCCTGATATTTTGGGACTCCCGACCAGAGGTGGCTGCCAAATTCTACAGTGGGGCGCACTTGCGATTTGTACAGGGTCAGCAGTTGTGTACTATTAAAGTATCTGCGAGCTCTGTACACGCCCAGCTTCTGAGAGGCTAACTTTACTCGGGCTTCGATGGATCCCCCATACCTGAGCTGGTCATTTAAGGTTACACAAAGCATATCAATAGAGGGCTTGTTGGGAAGATTGCTTCCATTAAAGGAGACTAGATTGTCATTTCGATCCCTTTTAGACGTAATCAGACATGATTGGGTCTTTGAAACATTAATAAGATTTTTAAACATTCGATTGTTGATCAGTAAATTAAACAAAGGTATCAAAATCCATCAAATATATTATATAGAGGAGAAATTACAATGTGGCAGGTCACGCATGAATTTTTTAATCAAATTTTCTCGCAGGTCTTCAGGTTTTCGGGTTTGAGCTACCATGATACGTCTCCATTCATAGATTCTTCATGAACATACATAATACATATTTGTACATTGGAATTGGGAGAAAAACGTTGATTTATTGTCACTTTAAAATGTGTCTAACCAAACCACATTCTACGTCAAACATTTCTCAGACCGAAGTAAAAAAGAAATTAGAAAAAGTGTTATTAGTCAATTGAATAAATAAATATATATTTTTAAATAGCTATCTCTTGAATTTATTTTCATGTTAACACTAATAATAATTTTTTTTTTTAATTTCCAATATAAATTTGTTATTCAATGTTTGATTAACATTTTTGATTATTTACGTACCTACTTTAATCAATTTTTGTTTATGTTTATAATTTGTCTATACTTGACATTATTATTTTTTAGTATTCTGTATGTCCTGATGAGGAAAGCGTCTCTTTCGAAATATGTTGATATGTATATATAAATAAAGTGGTGATTACAAAATAACTTTTAATTCGTTTATTAATAATAACGCCACAAAGTGAAAACCAATCCTTTGAAGAAATTATACAAAGTAAAAAAAACTTCCAATAAATAACAAATCTGAAACTTAATCTCAATCAGAACATCAAATAAGTTATCGGCATCAGTTACAAACTAGAGACGATCGAATGAGAGTGACGGCAACAGCCGGCGCACGAGGGAATTCATGAGATGTAATGAGATTTCAGTGCACACGCTCTCATGGGTATAGTCGAATATCGTAAGTTTATTATTGAAACAGTGGTAGTATGGATAGACGTATGCATGGGTGTGTTTGGTGTGTGCATAGTGGCGCCAAGAATTGGAGAATTGCGGTGGTGTTGGTATAGATGTACTTAGCAGGATTTCTCAATATGTTTAGATAAATGATTGATGATTTGTTTGAATAAAATAACAACATGAAATGGATAACGTAATATTGTGTGAAATGGATGTATCGGATGAAGAAACTGCTAGGAACTGAAGTTGTCACGTTACTGAGATAATTGATCAAATGTCACAAAACAATTCACTTTAAAAAAAAATTTAAAATACTACGATTGCAGAATACAATAGAGTAAATATAATACAAAAGAAAGAGAAAATAGAACAAAACATTAGAGAGAGAACAATAGAAAAGTATTATGTGTAAGAGGGAGACAACATTAACTTATATTAACAATAATAGATGGTTTTCATTTAACAAAAAAAAAATACAATGCAAAAAGTCCTGATAAACTATTTTTTGTAGCTTGTCTAACGGGAGCTTGTTATTCAAAATGTGTGACGTAATGGGAACATTTGTCAGATAGTTGTCTTTGATGCAGTGGCGTATCTACAGCCCGGACATCAACAGGGCCTGGGCAGGGTGAGAATCAAGAGGAATATACAAGCCAAAAATTTTCAACAAGCTGTGTGTCTTATGTCAGATAACAGAAAATAGATAACAGAAATAAAAATCACTTGGCAAGCGGAGTCTAGCGATGTTTGACGTAACTGCAAAAATCAGTTTTTATTTATTTTGTGATTAATTTTGTAAGAAAGAAAAAATTTAATCACATATAATCTAAGTATCTATAAAATAGAGTTTTTTAAAGTTGTTTCTCATATGCGTTAACAATTTTCTAATGATAAAATAAATTATTTAGTAGTTAACGCTTATATTTTTTTATAACGTAATCAAAAAATTAATTTTAATTCTAATCAATCGAAATTTAATTTTAATTCATAATGTAAACCGATTCGTGATAAAGATTAATCGAAATAGCGACTTCACCGATAGCTTCGCCTTACGGGGTATCCAATTCATAAAATTCCAAATAATCACGCACTCAAGGTCTATTCGGATCTACCAGGACCGCGCAGTACAGAAGAGTACAGTCCAGGAACGGCACAAACGCGAGTGTTCAAATACACCGTGCAGCATGGCACAGACACAGCACAGATGCGAGTACGGCTGTCAACTGAGCGATAGCGTCCTATACAATATCTTTGAGGATTTTATAATCCTATTTCCAAATTTATTATTATTTTATAATCTATATTCCCTGACTAATTCAATCAATTATTCGTTGTTGATCTTCCCGGTTTTAGCAATATCTGTGTCGATTGACGCCAAATTACGGTGACGCCAAGATGTCGGTGCTAACGGTGATGGGTTCAAACTAACCGCGCAGTCGCAGACGTCAACAGCGGCCACTATCAACGTCAAAATTGGTGCCGGTGCTGGCGCGGATACGTTCCACTTACGTACCTGCAATGTGCTGTTCTGCACTGCGTGGTGCTGGTAGATAGATGTGAATATAACTTTGATTCAGGTGACGAAAAGGTTGACATTTTCGTTTAAAACCGGGCGAATGTTTAAATTTATGCAAACAAAATGTATGTTTTATTTTATTTTGTAAAGCTCATCATTTATCAAAATATAATCAGAATTATTACACATTTCTGACCGTTCTACGCATGTTTTACAAAAACATTTAAAATGTTGAATACCCTTAAAATTGCTGTGAAGGTTTTTCTGTAACTTGTCGATAAAAAAAATTTTAAAAAAAGAACAGTATGTGGTTTAATTTTTTTATGAACACTACATAACTTTAATGTTTTTTTTTGTAATGCGGATTACAAATCTTTGATTATGTTTATTTACAAAAACGCAACGATAAAGGATTGAAAATACTTATCTCCACTGTAAAAATCATATTCGTATTTTAAATATTTTGTAAAACATACAATGGGACGGTCAGAAAAGGTAATATTTCTGATTAGATTTTGATAAATACTAAGCCTTTGTAAATTCATAAAATATTTTTCTATTTAAAAAACATTATGTGTATCGTATGGCGTAAAAATACTATCATTATTTTGAATTAATAAATAATAACTCTCCGACGTCCCTCTCGCCCTTAAGGAACATGATTTAACAGTTTACAATTCTTTTAAATAAAAATAAATAAAAGATCAACAGAAGTAAGAGGCAGGCCGCTCACCGGGTAGAGAAAATTATCTCCACATTTATGCAACTCTAACCACAGTTGACACAGAAAGAGGGAGGAATGTTCCCTGGCATTGGACACAAAAAAATTACAATACGATATAGAAGGTGTTTCTATGATGTCCTAATCTTACCGTAACGCTCAAATTCTTCCCCAATATTATTTTTTAGTGATTTTACGCTTTAGCTGGCTTTGAATGACGTTTTAAATTCTTTATGGTTTCCGATTCACAACCCTTAAGAACGATAAAAGAAGTTCTTGTTTTTATTTGCAGTCGTAAGGAGTTTCAATAATAATTGGAAAGCTCTGACCGATGTAAATGTCAAAGGAAAGTTTTAATCCGGGACAGAACCGATACCGCATTAGAATAATAAAAGCTCCGGGGACATGCGGGATAACACGGGATAATACGGGAAAGGGGAGACAAGCGACGCAAATGGGAATATCCGGGAAAGAAAGATCGAAGATTGGAAAAGGGTGAGTAGCGAAAGATTTTGAAGTTCTCATGTTGACCGGCGTTGAACCGTTTCTTTTGAAGTCGACACCGAAACTCTTAAAATTATAAACCTCCTCGGGCTGCATCCCGAGTTTCGTCGTCGGCTCATATAGCTGAGTGATACGTAACTCAATCTTATCAATAATATTATCTTTTTTTGAGTACTCAATTTTAAACGCATATTTTCCTCGTAGCACCAACCAGGACCTATCAAACACATATAATATCTCTTTATAGTTAATTATTATACTTTTTTTTAGATTTATTACATCACCATACTATGTCAATACTAGCCATTTTGTATAGTGGCACTTAATATGAACTAAACTTGTCAATTTGACTGTCCTAAACCGGGATTTGTTCCTAGTTGGGCAGCCAAAGCTATATTAAATGTTGATGTTAAATAATGCGTGTTTCAAATAAATAAATATTATTATTATTATAAATCGGTCGATACAAATGTAGACTGCTATTTGATGATTTTTTAATACTTCGATTATGCACTAATTCACTCGAATAATGCTCATGCCGGTTGCGTGGACGGAATTAACAGCGAATTCATTGGTGTATTACAAAAAACTTACCACATACTCGCACGTTGTAAGTTTTCGTTAAGAATGGCTAAGCTGCTGGCTTTAGTCGATGTTGGTTGGGATTACCTTAAAAATTCCAAATGACGGCTTCATATATGCATATTACAAGCCAATTAATTTTTTTCAACGGTACAACATAATGGCACTGTTGATACATCTGTGATTGTACCGAAAGGTACGGGTTTTTTCGACACTAACACAAATGAGTTTTCCCTTGAATGCGCATTGTGCAGACATGTTCATTTTTTTGTACGTTATAGGGGGGTCGGAGGGGCGCGAGCGGGGCTGTGATTCATTGCTGGAACTTTGCGCGTATTTTTGAAAGATTAGATTGACTTGTTATAATAATTTTATAAATTATGTATTCAAGTATTCATTTATTCCTGAAGATGATAGCATTGCTATCGAAACATGTAGAAATATTTATATATTTTAAGTAAAGTGGTATATACAAAGTGTATTTTCAATTATATAATTTGTATTCATTTATTCCTGAAGATGATAGCATTGCTATCGAAACATGTAGAAATATTTATATATTTTAAGTAAAGTGGTATATACAAAGTGTATTTTCAATTATATAATTTGTATTCATTTATTCCTGAAGATGATAGCATTGCTATCGAAACATGTAGAAATATTTATATATTTTAAGTAAAGTGGTATATACAAAGTGTATTTTCAATTATATAATTTGTATTCATTTATTCCTGAAGATGATAGCATTGCTATCGAAACATGTAGAAATATTTATATATTTTAAGTAAAGTGGTATATACAAAGTGTATTTTCAATTATATAATTTTATAAATGTTTACATTATAAATATTTTTTATCGAAGTGAAGTAAAGTCGGCAGTACCTAAAAGTGCCTTTATGGAATAAAATGACTAATAAATATCACAAAATTTATGAAAAAAAAAATCATTATGAAAAAAATCTTTTATTATATTTGCTGGAGGGTTTTCTTGGGGTTGGCACAGCTGTTCAGCCTCAATAGACTGCACACCACTGCTTTCTGCTTACTAGCCATATCGTGCTCTGTTCACAGTGCGAGTGTTTTAGTAATACTGTAGTAATTCCATGCTGATTTTGCATTGAATCTGATATTTGAATTTACACGGGAATATATCATAGGCTAGAAAAATAATTCTTGAGAGCCTTTCGACTCCCAAGGCATAAACAGGGCATTAGCATAAGTTATTTAATTCAGTAATTTCATTTGTCACAAAATTTCCTTATCTTATTGCGCATAAATTTAGTTTCTACATAAAAAAAACCTCTTCGGTTTGAATACTGCATTACGTAATACGTAATTCCGAACAGACAACAAAATATATTCTTTTGTTAGTTCAGTGCTGGATCTGCTTTAAGCGCAGATCGAACGGAAAGTCGTAATTCGTTACAACTCTAGTTTAATTATTGCTATCCACTAGACACCAACACAAAGCATAAACATCAGACTTCGTTACATTTATTGATGTCATCTAACCACCAATTAAATAAACGGAGCACATTTTGGAACACAAAATACATAATTATTTTATATAAAACAAACACAAACCACGAATACTTTTATTTTTCGTCAACCGGTTTCGCTTAGCTCAAGCTTCGTCAGAGCAAATAGAATGACTAAAGAATAATACAGAGTTATCGGTTATATATAGTTACAGAATACAATAGAGTGAAATAGAGAGAACACAAAAGAGAGAGAAAAGAGAACAAAACATTAGAGGGAGACAGCAATAGAAAAGTATTATGTGTAAGGGGAAACAACATTAACATATATTAATAATAATAGATAGTAAATACAAAAATGTCATGGGAACATAATGAAGAACTTGATAACTGTTTGTTTTTTTAACATAATATAATTATTTGTTTCTTGGGAGCTAATTATGAAACAATTTCTAGACATTTTGTTTTTGAGGAGTTTTTAATTCACAATGTACATTAATTTGTTATTTAATATTAAGAATTCGCTATCGGTTTGTCGATATATTTAAAAATAAATAAAACACGACGTTAGTTTAACAAAAAAAAATAGCACCCTCTAAGTCACCTTTGCTAGCCATGTTTCCTTATTGGGTCTCCTTCCACTCCCCCCCCCCCTTCAATTCGCCACCGCCACAATATCTAAATAATTCTGTACTTGTATAATTAAGTTATTTAGTAACGACCGGTCAGTGACAGAGTTGGCAGCGCGTTTGGGTCTCACCCAGGCGTCGTGAGTTCAATTCCTCGGCTGGCTAAGTTCTCCATTACGAGACAAGCAACATCTTCCGCTTACTGTGATGGTAGTAGGAGATTTTCAAATATTGTCAGGTTATTCGTAACCATTGAATATTTGTCTTTCTTTAAAGAGAAAAGTTTTAAGAACGCCAGCGAATAACACGGAAGTGTCGAAACCGGTAGTAAAATATTGATATGAAGTAACAAACGCACATTGTGAATTAAAATTTTTCAAAAACAAAATGACAAAATACATAATATGAAATCCGTTTGATACTTAATACACATGTGCGTAAAGACGATATTGCCAAATCAAAGGTTCATAAAAGCTTGCGCATGTTTTTAACAAAATAATAAAGCCATCGCTTTATACTTTCCGTACCGGCTGTAATGTGGTGGAGATCCGACCCTGCGTAGTGCGTACGTTTTATTCGGAAAGTACCCACATAAGACTTCACTAAGACAATTGGTCGCCGAACATAATACTAGCCAAATATATTACAAGGGTCCATGCGCACTAAATAAAACAAAGCATATTTTAATGTGGCAGACGCTCTAGGAATACCAGACGATAGTAATATGGCGAAGAAGCCTAAAATAAATCTTTTATCTTTTATTTTGTGTAAATCAAATTTAATAATGTTATTAAGACAGATAGGGATATTGAAAGAAGGGTGAATGCAGGAAACTCTATTAACGGAGGACTGAACGCGGTTGGCGCAAACAAAAAGTTGTCCAAGGAAGCCAAGCTAGCAGTCCACAATGGAGTACTGATACCAACCTTGATGTATGGCAGTGAGGCATGGAACTTGCAGAGGAAGGATGAAAGTAGACTGAATGCTGTAGAAATTAGATCTCTGAGACGAATGTGTGGTAAAGCCATGTATGATCGAGTGAAAAATGTTGAGATTCGTAAAGAATGCAAGGCTGATGTAAGCGTAGTGAGCAAGATTAAGAAAGGGACGCTTAGATGGTTTGGGCATGTAGAGCGAATGAACGAAGAAAGGAGTGTAAGGAGAATATATGACGCGAATGTGAATGGAAGAAGAAACCGGGGACGCCCGAGGAAGACATGGCACGATCAAGTGAATCAAATACTCGAGTCGAGAAAGAAAGGGTCTTAGATTAAATTTACTCGAACAATTATAAATTAAAAAAAAACGAACGACTGATCCTAATATAACATTAATTAATAAAGTAAAGAAAATTATATATTCACCACTTCTCAGTATGTTCACATTATCACAAAAATATAACACATTTAAATAAATCAATTAAGAAAACATGACCGTTTAAATACGGAAAACACATACTAAATGTAAAAACCTCACAGAATAGAGAATGTTAATTATTTTCTAACTAAATCGGTTTAACCGATAATTAATTATTATTTTTAAAAGCCCGTCCAAATTAGAATGGGGTGGGAGTAAATAAAATCATATGAATAAGTTGTCACAATGTGGATTAACCGCAGTTTGAAAATGGCATTAAACGTCGAAACAGCTGTCACAATAATAAAAACTAAAAATACTCGAAGAACTTAATAATAACGTTACTAAATTAGATTTACATTGAAATTTGAAATTCTTTTTTATATCAAATCCAGAGAAACTACGACCGAAATTAAACGTTGTATTCATTGTTAAATGCCGTTGGTTTACCAATAATTTGACACTGGGGAGCTGCAAGATAAGTTGTATATACAAAATGTGTAAATATTCCATACACAACTCTGTCAGATATGAAGCTAATCATATAATACGTTATCAGAGAACGTTTCGTTATGTATCTTGTACTTGAACTCAATACGAAGATAATGGTTAAATCGATGCTATAAAAATGACTCTAGATAGGTAGACCTCTACCACGAGTATTCGAATGAAAGTGAGCCCACAATCTTCACGGGCACATACTCGTACTAATAATACCATAATAACAGACGAGATAATCATAAAATAATTTTTGTTTTTTGTTTCACTTATTTAGTGTTTATTTATTTATTATATTATACTTTTGTTATATATAAGGTAAATCAAAATACGCATAATTTAAATCGTTTATTCGTGAGAGTAAAAATAAAATATAAATAAAATGATTTTTGTAACAATAATACAATATTATTATTGTCAAGAATAAGCATTTGTTAATTTAATTTTACGCCTAAAACTCTACTTTGTACGCCTAAATCCAATTTCGTACTCTACTGCTGCCCAACTTACGCTTTTTTCTGGCCGTAAATAATTATTACGATTTTTACTATATGGCTGTGAATTACAACGTACCTACTTTGTTTAATATGTTCTACCATGCAGGCGATAATGCTGCCTTTGATACTTACAGTTTTTATGGTTTAGTTATTTCAATCATTATGCTTTATATAACATTGTATTTTGGCACGTGGCACCCGGCATGTTACACGTGAAACTAAGTACCCATAAAAACCATTTTAAATCAAAACATTGAACTACTAAATCGACGATATATTATTTTAAAATAGTGGGAAGGGGAATATAATTTTGTACGGCACGGATTGCCGTGAACGTCCACGACAAGCCGTGCCATCGATCGTTGTTATAATTTACGTCGTGGCCGTGAAAGGCATTTATGCAGCGTTTGTGTCTCATAAAAGAAGTAACAACACACACCGTCAGCGCGCAAGAGACGCTTTGCAAGTGATGGAATCGGCGGACGTTGGCGACCTAACTGAGCGCGAACTCACGCACACATATTATCCTTCCAACTATACAAAATTTCCGTCACGGTTTTACGGGGAGCTAGGTGTTCAACGGCTACGGCACGGCAAACCATTGCCGTCCACGCGTTGCCGTTGCCTCGGTCGGTAAATTATAAACATCTTCATACAAACCTATAGATTTTACTTCTCAGTAATGACGTCACGGCAAGCTGTGCTGTCGCCGTGCAAATTATAAAAGCGCCCATATTGTGGCAGCTTTTGGGTTGAATGTCTCGAGTATTGGTGTTATTTCCATGCGAGTCGCTTTCGGTACCGCTGATGTCACTCTGCATACTTTATATCAATGGTCAATAATGCTTTAATCCACTCGTCTTCTTACACAATGTTTCCCTCACAGGGCTGGTGTTTGTTAAGTGTGTTCAATAGTGGGGGTATAAATGTGTGTAGATTAAATGGGTTCACGTCACTGTGAGGAACGGTTAGGCAGGTACTGCATCGAATGAAGATTTTTTTTATATATACATTTCAAAAACATAGGCAAAAAAAGCTAGCCCGTAAACCTAATCCAAACTAAACTATAATTTCTTCAAAATATTGGTTTTCACTTTGTGGCATCATTATTAATAAATTAATTAAAAATCACTTTGTATTCACAACTTTATTAATATACACATATCAAAATGTTTCTAAAGCGACGCCTTCTTCATCAGGAATATATAGAACACGTATCCTATATATATATATATTAATAAAGTGGTGAGTACAAAGAAATTTTTAATTAATTTATTTATATACTAACCTAATTAAAAAAAATTATTGGGTTAGGTTAGATAAGGTTATCGGACAACGTTTTTTGTACTATTAATGATTTTATATCACGTTTAAAAAGTGTGCCGGTTCATACGCGTGTTGAATAGACGTTATATAAGAATAGGAAGTAATATTTGTACAGCGCCCCTGAGGTGATTTCTCACAAAAGCGGCGCTATGGAAATGGTCCGATTATTATTATTATTATTGAATTATCCGGTCACCCTAAAAAATATCTAAAATACGGTAATAATTAATATTAGCAGATTAAAAAGCCGCTGCCGCTACCAATTCTACTCTTCGCATTCACATTTATTAAATTTAATGAATCGGGGCAATTTCTAAATTGATGCAAGTATTTTCGTCGTGAGTTGTGGAGCTTTGAAAACACCTTTGCACAACCAAACTTGAAAATTCAATTCGATCTTATGACCGCTGTTTTCACCTTCGAAACATTGGCGCCTGATGAGATTTACAACCCAATAATATTTTATTTCCCATCTGCGTCCGTGTCAGACGTTGTAGCCAAGTATCCGAAGGGTTAAACCTGTAGAGTGCCGTGTTATTTATAGTGAAGTAATACCTCGCAGCTCGCTGCTTATCTCGCAAGGCCATCGCGATCTTGTCCGAGTCCGACTAACGCCGAACCATATTTCTAACCAGTTGAATCGTCGCTACAGCACGTCCCGAGCTTGTTACACACTGAACAAATAGCCGATAGAAGTGTGTTGTGGTGTTCTGATGCACCCGAAAAAGGCTCTATTTTTCCTTAAACTCTTGACAACCGAAGCATAATTCTCGGAATACCTGCTGAAAATCAGGGTATTGCGCGAAAATTACCTTGATGAGTTTAACTCAAATATCGAAATAAAAACTTTTTTTAAATTTTTATCTTGCGATTGTTTTCTGTTTTCCAGATAACATATCTTATTATTCATATATATTTCATATTTGGATCGTAAGTCGTATCCCAATAATAGTAAACTGAATAAAAAAATATAAAAATTCTACCAACCAGCAAGTAATTCCACAGAAAGGGTAGGAGCAAAATACTTCTATGTGATATTGTAGGAGGGAACACATAAACCAGCAAGTCATTGAACAGAAAAGCTAGGAGCAAAAGACTTGCATGTGATATTGGAGGAGGGAACACATAAACCAGCAAGTCATTCAACAGAAAAGCTAGGAGCAAAAGACTTGCATGTGATATTGGAGGAGGGAACACATAAACCAGCAAGTCATTCAACAGAAAAGCTAGGAGCAAAAGACTTGCATGTGATATTGGAGGAGGGAACACATAAACCAGCAAGTCATTCAACAGAAAAGCTAGGAGCAAAAGACTTGCATGTGATATTGGAGGAGGGAACACATAAACCAGCAAGTCATTCAACAGAAAAGCTAGGAGCAAAAGACTTGCATGTGATATTGGAGGAGGGAACACATAAACCAGCAAGTAATTCAACAGACAAGCTAGGAGCCAAATAAAGAGTCTTAAAGTAAAACAGATGCATAACTATCTTACGTTAGTAAATAATCTAGGTAAGGTAGTTATTTCGAAAAATCATAAAAATTAATAAAGGAAGTCTAACAATTAAATGTAATATGAAGTTGGCAGACCTTTTTTATTACAAGGCACCCCTATTTACCTAACTACACTCCTATAATATAATTAAAAATAAATACTTTGTTTGTACCACTGTTTTTAATACATAAATATCTACATGTTTCAGAAACAAAGCTTCCCTGATCAGTATGTATACTATACTATTGTATTAATCTATCACTTTGTGGTTATCCATTATAATTAAATGGAATAATAAAACTTTGTTTTAATCACTTTTTTATAACGCCGACCGTTTTCGGTAATAATAATAATAATAATGAGTCTATTATTAAAAATCAAAAAACTATCTTACAGCCCCATTTTAAATATGTTTCCTTTCACCTCTCCCTCAATCTATATATATTCCCACACTCTTTACTAATACCTAGTCACCCCCCACCCCCGCTGTAACACCTAATATGTATGTTCTGCCATAATTTTGTAATATTGTTTATATATATTTTGCCCTGATGATGAAACGGTTGTTCCGAATCCGGTCGATGTTAAAAATAAAAAGTGGTTAAAACAAAGTTTTATCGTTTCATTTAATTAGTATGTATAATGTTTATCCTGATGAGCGAAGGTTTGCTTCCGAAACATGTAGATATTTATATATAAAGACAATGGTGTAAACAAAGTGCTTCTTAATTATAATAATAAGGACGCCACAAAATAATTACACATCTATCGAAGAAACAAGTAAAGAAGAATTAAGAAGTTTGGTACTACAACAACACGAACAACAGACAGCTGATGATGTCAGGCACCAGGCATCAGCGGACAAGCCATATTGTATCGCACGCTTCAGCGAGGGGGGTGACGATCAATCATAGGAAAGCCGTCCGGACTTAGTTTATTCAGGCGAGATAAGGTGTTCAATTTTGTAATTTCTGTTTATATCTAGTCAGTCCAGTACCTACTCTAGCTAGTAGCCAGCCAGGGTGACAAAACTAAACTAATTTTAAAATTCTCTGATGATTTCAGGTTTTCGAGAGCAGTTTTGACTGATATTTTGAGTAAAGAAAACTATTCTTAACTAACTAAAATTATTTTTCTTTCTTGAAGTTGTATAAAACACAGAGACATTTGGAATTAAGGATAGGCAGAATTCATTAACTCTTTCTCCTGTGGTGTTGTAGACACCTGTCGGAGGTTATTTATCATGAAGGCAATGCTCAGCTTACTGACCGCAGTGCGCAGCCTGAAACAAAAGTCAGTGAAACTACTCTCGTGCCAGTCAAGTCAATATTTAAATTAGGAAACAATAAAATTATGAATTATCACTGATCCAGGTACTTACTTGGAGCAGATTTGTCCAAAGCGTCGGAATCGGTCTCTGGCATAGCGGGTTCGATCCGAAAGCTAAGTCCTCATCCATCATTGCACAAACATATTTATTATAGGGAGAACTTAAACGGAGTGATTTATTAAAACAAATTTGAAACTTTTTCCACCTTGTATTTTTTACCTTACTGATTTCAGCCTATCACGGCCATCTTCAGATCGGTACAATTTTTCCTTAAACTACGGTATATACTTAGAGTAACACTTACTTTAACATTACTCTAAGGGTATATATATCGTATATCATTTTTGGGGTATCAGAGTTGGTAAACTGTGATGTTATACAAATTTTATTTAATCAGTATTACTATATCCTAAAGAAGTTAAAAAAAATTGTTTTAATAAATCGTTATAACGGAATTCCAAAACCGATGAATTATCAGTATCAAAAATAGAGAATTACAACATTGTTAGGTTATCCGAACCCCAGGAATGTTTATCTTTCTTTAAAAACAAAACAATAACGAAAAACGAACTTCCGCCATCGTAAGTAAGATGTTATTGTATGGAAAATTCAAAATCATTTAATTTTGAAAATCCCCATTTCGCTGTCTGTGGCAACTGGCAACCCTGTGGTCGTTGACGTTTTGCAATTATGCAGTTCAAATATAAATATTTCTGAAAACATGGTAGGTATCCTATCGCCATTAGTGCTGTTTCTAGAGAACGCCATCAAGTGTTAACAAAGTAAACAAGGTCTATAATATCACCCACTCGGCTTTATCAGTAAACCCAAACAAAAAAATTTGCCCTTAGAGGTGTGGCAATCAATGCAAATGCTCGACACAAACGCATTACTTACAGCCTGTGTCGAACAGAGTTAAACGGAAAAGTTTTATTTAGTTATAAATTAATCTACTTTAAAAATAATTTACTTTTAATCATTGAAGAAGATAATATTAACACATCCCAAATGAAAAACGAAACCGAAAAAACATCAGAAATTAAAAAGATTTCAGTCGCATCTGGGACTCGAACCCAGGACCTCTACCTATCCGGGGTAACCGCTTAACCAACTTAGCTAATGAGACCAGTTCAATTTACGCCATTTACAACGATATCATACTTCATGTTCAAGATTTGTTAATATTATCCTCCATTTTTATAAATCCCATATTATTAGCTGCCATCCTTATGATGATTGCAATGTTTCATCCAGAACTCAATTGTAATCTGGATAGAGTCTCGGATATACCTACCCGATTTTTATTTATATGAGACATCTATTGACTTATTTTACAAGTCTGGAAAGAAATATTCAATTTATTTATTTAACTTATTGAAATTTGTAAACCTTATTGTAATATTTTAATCATTGAAGAAGATAATATTAACACATCCCAAATGAAAAACGAAACCAGATGCGACTGAAATTTTTTAAATTTCTGATGTTTTTTCGGTTTCGTGGTTCATTTGGGATTTTTTTTTTATATGAATACCTCACAAGAGTCCCAACTGCTCCCAACCGTCTGGAGCCAGTGAGACTATGACATTACCAATTGGGGAATGTTGTGAGGCTGAAGGTATTGGGGAGGGGAAGGATAAGGGGAAGAGGAAGGTTGGGAATACCTGGCTATTCAGATCTGGTCACCAAACACGGCTAAAAGCCATTTCAAGCAACGTTTCAATTCTGAATGGTGGTCTTTCACCAGGGCGATACTGAGTATCTTCCACTCTGGAACGTGCGCAAATATACTATATATTATTTTTAAATGAATTAATTGTGAAACAACACAAATTAATTAAATAAAAATTACTTGCGCACGCCGGTATTTGAACCCGCGACCTTCGGATTCGTAGTCGAGAGCCTTACCCCTCGACCATGGAGGCCGTCGAGGATGGGATGTGTTAATATTATCTTCTTCAATGATTAAAATATTACAATGAGGTTTACAAACTTCAATAAGTTAAAAAAATAAATTGAATTTACTTTTAACTTAATTTTGATTCCTTTAATTTAATTTGTATTTATTTCATTATCATTAAAAAAAAAAGTATTAATTCCAATTTTAAAAAAATCTGCAATTGAATTGTTTTATGTGCGTCACTATCATTTAAATAAAATTCAGGAAGATTATTGATTAGCAAAACACTTATATTTCCGCTAGATAATTTCTTAATTAGATAGTGTTATAAATAATTTGTTAATCTATTAACCTGACTGTAGAGAGTAGACGTGTACCTGCTCACAGACAGGACCAATGCATATTCGGTCGGGGAAATATGATGGAAAACGCACGTCGCTCAGAGATATAGTTTATATTGAATTCAATTATTTTTATAAACAATAATTATTAGCCTGAAACACTCATCCAAATTGAAAAACCTTCCGAGAAAAGATAAATGTCGCCGACAGGACTCGAACCTGCACCCTTCTGATTGCCGGTCAGATGCTCTACCGTTGAGCTACGTCGGCTTATCGCAAACCCGCCAAGTTAATCAATATATACTAGTGTTTCATTCAATAATTACTGTTTTTATTATATTTTATATTGAATTCAACCAAGTTCGTCCTTCCTCTAACAGTTTCATGGCTCACTGCCATACATCATGGTATTAGAATTCCGTCGTTGCGTATCTTGAGGAACGACTGCGCGGCCTGTTTCATACAAAACTTAATATTGGATTTGAGGCAAAAATATTCACCTAATGATAATGATCCTTTTTAAGATCAAAAGGTATAGAAAATATCAGTACGGATTAGAAGTTATTTATTTATTTTTATTTTACGTTATGAAATATAGGCCATTGAAGGAATTGATTTTTCGCGATTTTAGAGGCACCTTTAACAATTATTTGGGGGCTAACGGTGATTTAAAAAAAAAAGTTATACTCCGTCTCCTTTGAAAATATAAAATAAAAAAATTGAAAAAATGTATTAAAATAAGCATTATGGTGGACTTAAATTAAATTAAAAACGACCAATTCACGTTCTAACACAAATTTGCAGTGCATAATTTAAAATATCGACTAGAAAAAAGTTTTTTTTAATGTTTTCTTTTCATATTTTTGTTTACCTAATCATGTTTAAATAGCAAATAAGATCATTAAAAAAAAACAATAGATTCGCAAATATTTTCTAAGTTGCCCCTAAAATTATGATTTTTTTTTCATGGCATGTACTTCATAATTTGGAACAAAAATAAATAAAATACTTCTCATCCTTACCAGATATTTACTAAACCTTTAATAATAATAAAAAAAATACCATTCAGTTTGGTTAGGTATTTTGGCCTAAAATTCCGAATTAATTTATGTATGAAATTTATGCAGCCGTTCCTCTTAATCAATATTAGCCAAATTTAAAAAGCTTATAATTTCTTCAAAAGATTGGTATTCACTCTGTGGAATCATTATTAATAAAGAATTAAAAATTACTTCGTAATCACCACTTTATTAATATATACATATCAACATGTTTCGAAAGCGATGTTTTCCTCACCAGGAATAAACAGAATACTAAAAAAGAATAATGTCAAGTATAGACGAATGATAAAGATAATAATAATCGGACCATTTCTATAACGCCGCTTTTGCGAAAAATCACCTCAGATAGAACACAATAATGAAAGAATAGACAATAAACATAATACACACGAGCAGGCGGCCCAATACTAAAAAGGAATAATGTCAAGTATAGACGAATGATAAAGATAGAACACAATAATGAAAGAATAGACAAACTATAAACATAATAGGCCTTCCACACGAGCGCGCGGCCCAATACTAAAAAAGCCACATTCACAAAAATTGATTGAAGTAGATAATAATTAATCAAAAACGTGAATAAAAAATGATATATATATATACATATTAATAAAGTGGTGATTACAAAGCAATTTTTAATTAATTTGTTAAATAAATTAATTCGCAGATTACGTAAGGCATGTTCGTTTCATTCCTTATAATAAAATGTCCCCATAATAATGGGGTTGCTAACGTTACTCCGATCCGTTTGTAGGCAGTGCAAACAGCTGCCGTGTTATGACGAAACTATGCGATCCAAAATGGGCAATCGAGTAAATCGCGTTTGAAGATTTGGTTTTTTCGCCTAGTCGGGACATTTTGGAGTTACATGGATTTTCCGCCACGAAAATCTTGATAAGAAAGCATGTAAAATGAAGACTGTCAACGTGGGTGGATAGATCGCTATGAGTGAAATTAAATAAGTGAAGTTACCCACGGCAAAACCATTCAATCCGGGTTGCATGATTTTGTTTAACACTGTAGACGGGACTCCATAAAATGATGACGCAAACTCTAGAGGCAGAATAGCACAAAGAGACATTACTAAGTTGTGACCTGCAGAAAAGTCGTGTTCGTACAAAGACAATCATCGTGTCCTCTGGAAAAGGAACCTATTCAAAACCTGATGGTGCGAACTCGTATAGCGCCATATCCATTTGTACGGATAAATCGAAGATTCAAATGTAGCAATATTATATTATGAGAGGAGATCTAAACATATATTATGAAAATCAAAAGAATAAATAACTTAGTTTACATCACTTTATTTATATACAATAATTATATTATGATTAGATTTTATATAGTCGTATAATTAAATCGAAGTTAAAAAAAAAACAACAGGTAATGCGGCATCTGAAACTATTTATTATCGCACCAGAACAATCCGCATGAGGTTGTCGCAGTAAAACTTGCTCCGAGCAGTAATCTCACTGGTTTTGTGCAAAATGTCAACCAACAACAAAAAAAAGGTTCTATTGGTCAAAAATAATTGCAAGCAAATAAGCAACGGCGTGGAGCATCTCAGTTCAGCAACGTTAAACAAACAATGTCCTTGTCCTTCGGTGAGAACTGAGGAGCCGATTTTATTATGAATCACTCGCAAGTTTTGTTTATATTGAGACTGGTCACATGTCACATTACCCAGAACCGGCGATTGCGGAGGATGTCGTCACGCTGTTATGCAACAGACACGATACACAGCGGTGCTACGGTGCTTCAAGGAGCAACTCTAGTTTACTGCTTTGACTGAGAGAAGAAAATGGGCTGATCTGATGAGGCTGTTTCATTAATTAAATATGTCACTTGTGATTAACTGATCACATAATATATTATTGTGGGTAAATAATAATATGTAGGTAGATTGATAATTTCTATATCGCTGTATTTGAGTAAGGACGATTTAAAATTAATAAAATTAATGACACAAACAAAGGTACTGAATACCTACGAACTCAGAAATATTTTCAAGGATTTACAGGAATTATTTATTATAAATAAATATAAAGCAAAGCATAGATTTGATACTATAGTTTTCTAAGTGGGAAAATCTAATACAGGAAACTGATACATTACATCAGGACGAAGTGTCCCTCGAAATACGACCTTTACCAACGATATGACTAACTGTTCATAAAACAAAACGGTTTCGGCTCAATAACGCCGTCATCGGGACATATTTAAAAATGGATACATATTATAATTTATAATTTCTTCAAACGATTAATACTCGCTTTGTGGCGTCATTATTAATAAACGAATTAAAAATGATTTTGTAATCATCACTTCATTAATATATGCATATCAGCATGTTATGAAAGCGATGCTTTCCCCATCAGGAATATACATTATAGAATTCTGTATATTTCTGATGAGGAAAGCATCGCTTTCGGAACATGCTGATATGTATATATTAATAAAGTGGTGATTACAAAGTAATTTTTGATTCATATATTATAATTTAGTTTATTGGCGAAAAATAATAACACCGAAAGGGGTTGCGTGTTTATGCAAATAAAGTCATGTTCCTACCTTTCTACGCGCAGTTGCAGACTTTCAATAAAAAAAATTAAAACGATACAATTCTACTATTTAAGAATAACATAATTGTTGTATTATCGGGAAAGAAGCCCCGAGTTGGACGTCAGTGTTGTGGCATGATAATGGAGGGATGGGTAGGAGGAAGTTTGGGTCGATGGTCGTCAGGGTGGTATTGTAGGAAGACAGGGGAGACAAGAACATCGGCGTGACTTACCCAGGTGTTAGTCTCCAAGGCAGGTACGTCTTTGTCCGGACAATGGTTAGCTCAGATTCCGGTACGACAGTGAGGTTTTTCTCTCCTTCAGGGTCGAGTGAGTCGACCGCAGTCTTATAATTGGGTTTGAGGCAATTTCTAATCTACGTTAAATGAGGCGAGAGAGTACTTTCGGTCTCAGAATTTATTGTACAGTGAAACTAGACATTACAGGTTATGTGCAATCTTATAACTAGTAGAAAGGTCCTATTTCTGACATGAAGTTAATATCTTTCCCTCTCTGATGAAGTTCTAAAAACGGGTGTATCAATTATGGCAAGGGCAAGTACAGAGGGTAGGTAAAAACAGTAATCTCACATTAATATGGTCGACGCGGCCGGCTTGTGCCATAGGCAGGAACCCAAGGGTCGGGCATCTCCACACTGAGTTTAAGTTAGTTTTAAATCACAAGTCACCATCTTAGGTGTTTTATAGTAAAAGGGCACGATTAGCTAAGGGGCTTCAAACCCGCATGCGAAAATACGGTGCCTTTAAGATTTGGTTGACAAAATGCACTTTAGCCGCGAACTCTTACAGAGTCGCTGCGGACGGTTCGCTTGACCGATGGGTAGTCGGCCCCGCACAGGAATGGCCGGGGCGCTCTCGAGTCGCTTCGCGCTACCCTGTTATATCGGTCAGTGATAAATGTATGGCTCTCATTGGTTGATTATGAGCGGCAAATCACCTGATTGGTTGATTACTGTGAGCATTTGAGGGAAACGTCGTAATTGGTTGCCCAGCTATTTGTTATGACGAGAAGCTAGAATTTAACTTAGGGTCACCCTTTTGTTACGAAACAATAATGTATGAAAATAGGCCGTCAGTCTAAAGCATTCGATTTAAAAGCAAACAAAAAAAAGTTTGAGGAATTTAGTTCCCGAATGTTTGAGAAACTAGGTTAAAGGCTAAGAAGGAAAATTTCATTTTCAAGATATGGATAAGCGAATTTGTAATAATAGGTTTCTTAACCCAATAACCAAACCGTTTACATTATGCATAGGTGCAAGATTTGGTGCAAATAAGTGTGCTTATTATTTAGCCAGAAAAAATATTAAATATAAGAAAGAAAAAAATAACATTAAATGTAAGAAGAAAGAATATGAACAAGGAATAGAACAAAATAAATACGGGTTCTTCTGCAATCCGGATTTTGACTTGACGAAATCCGAAATTTTTTCGCATTTAACGCGGATTTTACTTAACGATTCCGAATTTGTTATTTCTGTTCCCCACCACTCCTGACAGTCCTGGAACCCACCCTTCCTCCTTGTATAACTGAATAAATTCAACTCATGACATACTCGGTCTAATTCTCAATTTGACACGGTATTAATTATTGATTCCATAGGACGTCCGTCCATCTGTATTTTTAACGTGCGGCACAATAATTACGGAGCGGATACTAATGGGCGGCATGGCAAGTCGCAGGAGGAATTGTCGTATTGTGCAAGACTCCGTCTAACGTACAGTATCCACAAAAATCCGTTTGTACGCAGCCTCCACATTCTCCAGTACGCTAACCGCCACAAGTCACCCAGTCAGTAATTCTGAGGTCATCCTTGTCGCTATCGCAGTCTGTATTCCATAATTCAAAGAATTAAGAAATGCATGCCGTATTCAGTTGTGACGTCTAGTCACTACGACTCTTGTCCGTCGATATCGAGTCTGCCCGTAGAAGTTATTAGTCAAGTCACTGCGAGACACTAGTCACAAGTTGCTAATTCATTGCTCAGTGCCCGCGGCGAATCGTTCGTCTTTAGTTCCAGTCAGTTTCAGTAGTCCGGCGAGAATTTCCGAAGTAATCAGTCAATAGGTAAGAATCTTGGGGTGCATCGATGTTATACTTGATCGATGGTAGGGTGTCGAGCGATTTCGTACTTTATTTTCTGTGGTTTAGCGTCACTCACTCACTTTTAGTCGGTTTTTGTTTGGCGAGTAATATTGTGTTTAAAAATGAATCTATTATTTACAACATTTATGTGTATATATTTTTTTCGTATTATTTAGTTGACTGATTTGGTTATTTTCATGTTATTTTTATATGCTATACAATATACTAACACAATTAACAATGTTTTTTTATTATCTTACATTATTAATGTCCTAACATAGGAGGACTATGTTAATTGTCGTGAAGATGCGAATAGTACAAATGGAAATTTCCACTTATACGCAAGAGCCTGCAATTTAATTCATACAACGATGAATATACTGTGTCTCTTTTGTGTGTGTTCAAAACTGTTTTGTTTTATGAATGTGACCGTGTATAGTGGTAAGTATAAAAAAATAAATAAAAATAAACAGTTTTTCATTTAGTTAGAATATCATCTTCATCACATGCGAAAGGGAAATTAAAAACAACGCGGGTCAATTGGATGACACAATATTATACCGAACGCGATGTTTAATAATTTGCTCTCGAGGAGTTTGTTTTTTTCCCTGCGGTCGCCATTGCCGGAGTTCAATTTCAATTAAGTATCCTTTGTTCAGTCAAGCTGTCAGCTGCTGGCGGGAAAATTAAACAAAGCGTCTGCCGTTTGATAATATTCATAATAACACGACGAATTCATGGCGGGCCCTTATCTGGACGAATAATATATTTTCCACGGCAGACCATGTGTGGCATGCAATTTAGGAATTCAAATAACACATGTACATAAATAAAGCGTATAATGTCACCAACGTAAACACAATACTGAATACTGCGCCTTATACCCTTCTTCATAGGAATCAATGTGGCTTAATCCGTGTTAGAAGAATTTATCCATTACTCTACCCATACAGATAAAGCTCCGGAATTTTTTGCGCAGCATCCAATTTCATGCAAAGATTGTCGGATTGTTTCTTTATTAGAAAATTGAAACGATAAGCCAAACGAAGAAGCGCTGGCATAAGTGCATCATATCTGAGGGGGATTACTTTGAATGGGAGAAAATGGATATTGATGAATAAATAAATACTTTTCGAAAAAGTCGAAATTCACCATTTCTTTTAAACAAACCTCGTACGCGTACATGACGTGTGCTCCCTTGGAGACTACCCGTTGACAGGTGAGCACGGTAGGAGCAGGGAAACGAAAAGTCTCATAATGAGCGCCCTCAAGTTACAAGTACAAAACAAGTGACTTTTGTGAGATCCACTGCAAGGGGTCCGAGGGAGAGGCAGTGGATCTTTTTTAAAAATAATAAGTTACCGAGGATATTATTGAGCGTTTGGAAAATACTGAACGAACAATATGACGTACTGTCTTATCTTTTGATAGTTAAATGAATATTTCATAGCTCCATAGCTCATGATGAAAATTTATTGTTTTGGAATATTTACAGAGTATTAACAAGATAATATTTATAAACGCCTACCTACTTTATTTAAACTTTTATTATTTTTTACAAGTAATTATTTGGGATCTTGTACATCCTGTCTTATTTAATAATATCTTTAAAAATGCCTTAAAATGTAAATTTTGTAAAATTTATAAAAGGAATAAAGAATTGAATTGAATAAAATTAGCATTTGTAAGCGTTTGTTTAATCCAGATAAAAATGTTCACAGGGTGAATATTGTTCGGTTTAGTTATCACTTGTATGTAGTATAAATCCGCGTCGTCTTTGGAACTCAGTTAAGACAGTTGTTGCCGATGTTCGTGCAGAAAATACAATTGACATCGCTCCAGATATCTTTTCCAAGTTTTTTCTCGAAAAAATTGAGTCCATACGCGCGCTAACAATCGCCGCCCCACCGCCATCTTTTACAAAAAATAATGGCGGAACCTTATCTGCCTTCAAATCTACAACCCTCGAAGAAGTGAGGAAGTTAATACTCGCTTCACCGAACAAACAGTGCGCACTCGATCCTATACTAACATGGTTACTAAAGAATTGTTGCAACGAATTAGCTCCCTTCCTAGTTCAACTCTTTAATAAGTCATTTAACATTGGTGATTTTCCAAAATCACTAAAAGCAGCTGTCGTAACTCCATTATTAAAAAAACCGCAATTGGACGCTGAAGATCTTTCAAATTATCGACCCGTTTCAAATTTTCCATTTATATCTAAAATCTTAGAAAAAATTACTGCTTCACAGATAATAAGTCACTTAAATTCAAATAAATTGTTAACTAAATATCAATCTGCATACAGAAGGTTCCACTCAACGGAAACTGGATTACTACGCGTTTTGTCGGATATAACTCTGGTCATAGAGTCGGGTAAGCTGGCACTTCTTTCAGTCTAAGACATGAGTGCCGCTTTTGATACGATTTTCTTATCACACGTTTAAAAGAATCCTTTGGTTTAAACGGTGGCGTTAAGAATTGGCTGACATCGTA